>JADZMA010001281.1:0-22322 GCA_020796225.1 Arion vulgaris
TGGGGATACAGCATTGAGAAAAAAAGAAGAAGAAGAAGAAAGAACATCAGAGCAAGAACACAGCTTTCAACACAAAAAAGAAAAAAATTTCTAAAGAACACTATGAACCCTGAAATAAAAGGACATGCAAAGAGACCTTTTTTTCTAACAGTTATCCAGAGATCAAGGAGAAAATTATTAAGGTTTTCGCTCAAAGTAAAGCAAGAAGAATGGATTGCGCTTTAAAAATGAATGGATCAAGCTTGAACTGTAACAATTTAGACTCTTAGGAGGTACATACAACAAAAAACAATGGTTAATCACTCTGGAAGAGACCCACTAATTTTATTTACGATCCCCACTTCACTGCAGAGAATTACAAACACATTTAATTCATCTGAAAATAGATGTGTGCAACAAATTTTTAAAAAATAAAATTCCAGGAATTCAGAAGAGATAATGAATCATAATAAAATCAGATAAATGTATAATGAATAAAATAATGCATGGTCAACTACTAGTAACAATACAAGTGTTATAAGAAAGAGAAGATGAGGATAATCAGGATATGTAAATGTTGTGTGACAGACATTTAATTTATTTTCTATTTAGTTCATATTACCATTTTTAAAATAAATATGGTGAGAATCGTTAGTGACATTAGTCGCTTGAACAGTCCATAAGTTCAAATTGAACCAACCAGAGGTAACAAATAAACTCTATCAGTATTATGAATATGATTATCATTGTGATTACTCTTCTTCTTCTTCTTTCTCGAATCCTGTTTGCCTCACAGTGTCAGGTCAGGAAGAGATTTCTAAAACGGGCCATAGTATGCGTTTCGTAGATAGCTCTTCGTCCCCTCTGTTATCTCTGAGGTCCATCTTTTGCGTGGCCGGCCTTTTCCTTTGTAATTCATTGATGGAGCAGCATTGCTCTTTGGGGTGCAATTGCTGATGGTAATCTGCTACGTGGCGAACCATTTAATTTGTTGTTTCTGATAAAGTCTAGTACTGATATTGTACCCCTTTTTCCGATGTCTTCATTTCTCAACCGGTCTCTTCTTTTTTAACCCAGCATTCTGCGTAGACACTTCATCTCTGTTGTACTATTTTTTCTTCATCTTTTGTTGTAAAAGGCCCAATTTTTGGCACTGGTAACATAATGTTGGGAGAAAGATTGTGTTGAACATTGCTTTTTTTAGTGTTCATGGTGACGTGTTTGTATCTTAAAATTGGCAGCCATTTGCCTATCATTTGATTTGCTTTTTGCATCTGTGTTGAATTTCATTAGTTATTCTTCCATTTGCTAAAAAAATGCTCCCCAGGTATGTGAAATCTTTTACTTGATTTAGTAGGCGATTATCATGGAGATATTGGTAGTGTTTTCCTCCTGGCAATGTCATTCTTCTGTTTTGTCGATGTTTATTCTCAGTTGTATTAAAATGCTAATTGGAGTCTGTTGATGTGTTGTTGTAGCTGTTCTTCTGTTGTTGATATGATTGCCTGATCGCCTGCAAAAAGAAATTCATTTAAGAGTTCTCGAGGTTTTTTCCCTTCGCTGGTGTTAGCTATTTTACAGATGTGGTCAATATAGATAAAAGCAGCGGATAGTACGCAACCTTGTCTTACCTGACCATACATGAAATTTTTCTGATAATCCTGTATTTGTTCTAATCGTACATGGCTGTCAGTATAAATGTTCTTGCAAAGGTTGATTAGGTGTTCATTAACCCCATAGGTTGTTGTATTTTCCACAACTCCCATTCATTTTAACGCTTTCCTGATCTACAAATGCAACGGTAGGTGTTTGTGGGTTCGACAGTCCTTTCTACTAACTGTCTGAGGGCGAATATTGCGTCTGTACAGCTTTGTTCTTCCTGAATCCCATTTGGGAGTCATTAAGCTGTTGCTTGATGATGTGGCGGAGCCTTTTTTCAAGTATTTTGCAGAATATTTTCCCAGTGTGGCTCAGTAGCCTTTTGCCTCTATACTTTGTGCAGTCCCCCTTGCTACCTTTCTTCTTCCCGATGGGAACAATTGTAGCATTCCTCCAATCTTCTGGTGTTTCTTGTGTGATCCAGACGTGGTTGAATAGTCTATGGGGCCAGCTGATTCCTACCTCTTTAGTTGCTTTGATTAGGTCGGGCGGGATATTGTCTGGGCCTGGTGTTTTATTAGGTGGGGCCATATTTACAGCATTTTTGATCTCTGATAGTGTTATGCTTGGTTCTACTTCTGAAGTTACATTTACTGTGTGTTCTGAGTGTTCGGGTTTGGGCCTCTTGTTGTAGGTTGGAAGTTCACTAAAGTATTTCCAATCTGTTCATTATCATTTTTGGATCATTAAGAGCTTGGCCGTTTTCATCGTTAATAATTTCAGTTGGATCATATTGTTCTTGTCTTTCCGATAGCTTTAATTTTCTTGTAAAAATATCTTGTTGAATTTTTGTAGTCTGAATTTAATGTTTCACCATAATCTTGCCATGCTTGTATTTTAGACATCTTTATTATCTCCTTGGCTTGTTTTCTAGCTGTTCTATACTCAGTGAGGTCGTTTTGATGTTTGTTTTTGCCCATAAGTTGTATCTGTGTTTTTTCTCCTTTACCGCTAGTTTTACTTCGTCATTCCACCAAGTTGTGATATTTGGTCGGGGACCCCTGTATTTTACTGTTCCGCATGTTTCTTTGGCTGCTTCTAATAAAGTGCTCTTAAATACTGTCCATTCTTCTTCTACTGACTTGCTTTCTATAGTTAGTTTAGTAAAATTATCTGTGACTCTTTGAAGATATGACTCTTGTGTGTTGACATCTGCTAATTTATTGATTTTGATTATCTCTTTTGTAGTCGTGTGTTACCCTCCGGTACTCTTCTTGTGTGTTCTAATAGTCATAACTACCGCTTTGTGGTCCGTGTCTATGCATAAATTTGGTATCGCCCTAGCGTCTATCACTGACCTTCTTTTTGATGTTTTGACTAGTATAAAATCTATTTGGCTCTTGCAGTCTAAGTTGTTCCATTTGTACCAGGTATACATGTGTGATTGCCGGTATTGAAATTGTGTGTTGGTAATAATTAGGTCATGCTGGTTACACAATTCCAGAAGTCTTATGCCGTTTCCATTTCTCTGACTACGATGTCTTGAAATTTTCCTCGTGTTCCACAGATATTAAAATTAAAAGTGCATATCTTGATGTTATTTCTTGGTTTACCCCTGTGTCCCTGTTTACCGTTTTCGAAATCTCTTCATAATTCTACGAGCACAAATTAGATTATATTAGATTAGATTATACAAATTAATTTATTATTTTATTGTGATTACAATAAAATAATAAATTAATATTTACAACTGGCTAAAAGCCTAAAAGTATAACTTAGTTAAGTTAGTAATAAAGTAATAAGTATCATTCTACAAATATATATTAAAAGATTCTTGTAAATTTGTTGATTCATGTGCATGCAAACAAACATAACAGAAAAAAGTGTTAAATCCTTACGTAGAATCCGATTCTACCTTTAGCTGTACATACACAAATGGCGTCCGTCTCCTTTAGATATTAGAGTTGGCAGTTTGTGAAACAAAATAAGTAGTCATCGGAAATTCCCTAAAGATATTATTTTTTTTTTAAAACAGGTTCGTATGTATCCATGATACTGTTGGAAAAAAAAACTAATGTGTACGATGAAATGAAAACATGTATACATGTATCTAGAAATGATACAGTTTTATAAAACTTATCACAATAATATTAATTTATAATTTTTTAAGTTTTAAAACTATTTTTTTTTTTTTAAGTAAGAAAGAAAATTCCGATGAAATAGAAGCAAACAGGTCGGCAGCGAATAAGCAAATAAACACGCACACATATTTGTTCAACAACTATATTAATTAAGCAATCAGACATGTCATCATGACTAGAAGGTGTGTCCTGAGCCTAGCCCTGCACTGGCAGGGTTGGGATCGGCTAGTCTCTCTTATAAGGGGCGAAAAGTGAAAATTAGTAGCCTGCTGATGACCCTCAGAACACACAAGTCAACCCCACCTCCCAGCGGTGTAGACCGGGAAACTTTGACCGTGAGATCAAAGGCTAACGGGGCAATGACTCGCGTAGGAAGATGGACTCCCCTTGATCAGGATTTTTATTTTTTTATTTATCCTTGGGAAGTTAACCCGACAAAAATCTCGGTGGAGGTCTGGCCCCCCAGACTTGTGATATCAGTGGATTTACCTTGATATCCAAGATCCAAACCCCAGTTATGGGCAAATAGCCCCACTGCCTTGTGGGAGCCTCGGGAGAGGCAAAGGCTATGGAAGTAAACCCAAACAGAAAATCCGGAGCCCCTAAGGCGGACAGGCATCAAGTGATGTCCTAACGGCAGCTTCTGCAACCAAACTGATACCAGATGTCATGCTTGCACTCCTCTGGATTCTATCAGCGAGGTCGAGACCCCCTGTTGACGATTGGGCAACTCAGCTACTCCAAAAAAAATCGCTTGAGGCATGCGTCACGGAGAGGTCACTTCGTGGTCGACTTTGTTACCAAACTAACACGGAAGACAACAGTTACGGGTTATAAGTCCAGCTCAATTGGCGTAGAGTATCGGACGCCACGGGTTGTCTTCGACGGTGGGAGAGATCATCGCGTCTCATTGGACAGCTACCGCCCGCCTCCACGGACAACCCCGGACAATAAGATGTTATCCCGCCACAGTTCACCTGCTTCAATGGGTGCTTGGAGCTTAAGGTATTACCTGACAAGTGGACTGTAAGTACCGCACCAAACAATAATAATAAAATCAAGAAGGCTCCAGCCCTTCGCTTAGCAAGCTGCAAAGTAAGGACAATGTGTCCTGGCCTGTTAGAAGATCTTACACAGATAAACGACATTCGGAAAACTGCAGTAATTAACAATGAGCTCAAACGACTTGGAGTGGACATCGCAGCCTACAGGAGACACGACTCGCTGAAAATGGATCGCTGAGGAAACAAGACTACACGTTCTACTGGCAAGGAAAAGCTCAAGACGAACCAAGACTGTATTGAGTAGGATTTGCCATCAAAAATACACTGCTCCACATGGTAGAACCCCAATAAACGGCTCAGACCATATTTTGTCCATTAAACTCCGCACCGTAACAGGCCCGGTCCATCTCTTCAGTGTATACGCACCAACACTACACTCAAAGCCTGACGTAAAAGATAAATTTTATGAGGAAATACAATCAGAAATCAGTAGAATTTCCCAAAACGAACACCTATACCTAATGGGTGACTTCAATGCCAGAGTTGGAGCCGATCATAACGCTTGGCCATCGTGCCTTGAAAACATGGTACTGGAAAAATTAATGAAAATGGACAACTGCTACTGGAGATATGCAACTACAACAACCTCTGCATCACAAACACTTTCTTTAACACCAAGCCCTGCCACAAGGTGTCATGGAGACACCCACGTTCACATAGATGGCATCAAATAGATCTAATTATATCGAGGCAAAATGCGATAAACAGTGTGCTCTGTGCTCGTAGCTATCATAGTGCTGACTGTGACACTGACCATTCACTGGTATGTAGCAAAGTTAGGCTGAAAATAAAAACACTCCACCATTCGAAGAGGAAAGGGTGTCCACACATTAACACCGAAAATACCACCAAACCAGAAAAAGTACAGGCATTTTGTAGTACACTAGGAAGCATTGTCCAAAGTACACCAAAAAGGAAATGCAGAAACAAACTGGTCCTACATCCGGGATGCCATATATAATTCGGCCAAAATCACCTTTGGCACCCGAGATAGGCAAAACCCTGATTGGTTTGCTGCAAACATATTAGAGTTGGAGCCTGTCATAGCAGAAAAAAGAACTGCCCTTCTGAACCATAAAATCAATCCAAGTGCCAAGTCACTCCTTGCTCTTAGATCATCTGCAAGAAGTGTCGCACAAAAAACAGCCAGGCGATGCGCAAACGACTACTGGCAGGAGTTATGCAGAAATATTCAGCTCTCCTTTGATACTGGAAGGGATGTTCATGAGGGCATTAGGAAGACCTTTGACCCAACTATCAAAAAAACTGCACCTCTTAAAACAAAAACAGGGAAGTTCTAATCGATCGCAAAACAACAGATGGAACGCTGGGTGAAGCATTATCTAGATTTATATTCCACCCAAAATATTGTAACTGACATCGCGTTCGATGCAATTAAAGGTCTTCCGACCTTGAGCAAATTAGACCAGATGCCCTCGGAGGCAGAAATCAATATTGCAATTGACACCCTGGCAAATGGAAAGCAACTGGAAGGACGGCACCCTCCCTCCCCTTGACGTAATCAAATGTGCTAAACAAACTCTCCTGACCAGTCTGCATGAATTATTGTGCCTATGTTGGGAGGAGGGAGAAGTGCTTCAAGGCATGCGAGATGCAAACATCATCACCTTGTATAAAAATAAAGGTGATCGTGGTGACTGTAACAACTACCGTGGTATCTCGTTGCTCAGCATCGTGGGAAGATCTTCGCACGTGTAGTCCTAATTTAGGTTACAAAAGCTAGCTAACCAAGTATACCCTGAGTCACAATGTGGATTTAGATCCAACAGATCCACTATAGACATGTTATTCTCCTTGAGACAACTGCAGGAGAAATGTCGTGAACAAAGAATGCCACTGTACATTGCCTTCATAGATCTAACAAAGGCATTTGACCTAGTGAGTAGAGATGGCCTCTTCAAGCTTTTGGAAAAAATCGGCTGCCCTCCTACATTGCTTAAAATCAAAACATCATTCCATAACAACATGAAGGGTACAGTGATGTTTGATGGGGCCTCCAGCGCTTTTCCTATCAACAGCGGCGTCAAGCAGGGTGTGTACTTGTACCCACACTCTTTGGGATATTTTTCCCTACTTCTCCTCATGCTTTTGAATCCGCCGAAGAAGGAATATTTCTCCACACAAGATCAGATGGAAAATTATTCAATATGGCGCGACTCAAAGCAAAGACCAAAGTCCAAAGAGTCACCATCAGGGAACTTCTTTTTGCCGATGATGCAGTATTAACATTACACACAGAGGAAGGGATACAACACCTCATGGTCAGATTTGCTGCAGCATCAAATGAATTCGGCTTGACCATCAGCCTGAAGAAAACAAATATAATGTTCCAGGATATTAGCAAAGCCCCATCTATCAACATTGGTAGTCATACGCTTGAAGTAGTCAACACCTTTACATACCTTGGCTCTGTCATCAGCAGCAGCCTCTCCCACGATGATGAAATTAGTAGTCGCATTGGGAAGGCCTCCACTGGTATGTTTAAATTAGCAAAGCGTGTATGGGAAAACATTGCACTCACAAGAAACACTAAAACACAAGCATATAAGGCTTGTGTTCTCAGCACTCTGCTGTATGGTAGTGAGACGTGGACCACATATGCTAGACAAGAACATCGCCTCAACACCTTTCACATGCGATGTCTCAGACGAATATACAACATCCGATGGCAAGACCACATCTCCAATGTAGAAGTCCTGGACAGTGCTGGCATTCCAAGCATGTACATCTTACTGAGTCAGCGACGTCTCAGATGGCTGGGACAGGTGTGCCGTATGAGCGATGATAGAATCCCAAAGAATATTCTATATGGCCAACTCGCATCTGGTGCTAGACAGCATGGGCGCCCACTATTACGCTTCATTGACACCTGCAAGCGTGATCTAACTTCATGCGGCATAGACAAAGAACACTGGGAGCGGCTGGCCAAAGACAGGCAAGCATGGCGAGCGGTAGTGAGGAGGCTCAAAAGAAAAGAAGAAAACAACATCACATGTGAAGGCAAAAGAGAGCACAGAGGGCAGAGAGAACATCCTATTTATCAGCTCCAGTTTTACCTGCAACAACTGTGGCAAGGATTGCCACTCCAGAATAACGCATTACAGCAACAAGATACGTTGTGATCCAGCGCAGAACATACTACGTGACGCAATAGCTATTGTCTCCTGAGACAAAGAGGCCAATGATGATGATGTCATCAGGACGAAGTCCACAATCTTTTGTGGACTTTAACGGCCTCGTAAAGCTCGCACTTCTGTACTCCATTATTATAGCTGAAGCTTTTATATTTATAAGCAATATTGTCATCAACAATGGCAAATGCTTAACAATGGAATAAAAATTGAAAGAGTTATGCGTGGAAGCCATACATAGGGAGTGCACCAGCAAAATTTATACATAGTAATCGCCCTCACTAGCAGGTGCCGGCTGGCGTAGGCGATCATACTGGACAGTGTCAAAATGATTCGGATATTGGACTTAAGGGGGAAGTACTAGCAGAGATTGGGTGCCGTTTGTAAATATATCATTAAAATTTCAATTTTAAAGATTTTGATCCCATATTGTTAGATGTCCTTAACACATCGTTAACATGTGTTAAAATGTAATTGTGTCTATGGTTTATTATATAAATTAAAAAATATAATAATTCCTCTCGTACCGTTATACGTTACATAGGGTCTGCAAGCAATTTCTCCATACGGCTCTATCCTGGGCAACTCGCTCAATCTCCTCCATGGAACTGAGACCGATATTTTTGCCTCTCTCAGCAAAGTTCGTTTCAGGGTCTCCTTGGGTCGACCTCTCTTTCTTGAACCCTTTGCATCCCACTTCAATGCCTGCTTTGATATTCGTTGATCATTTCTCCTCAAGGTGTGCCCAACATATCTCCATCTTCTCTTTCTTATAACAGTTGTCACTAGTGGTTGACCAGACATGTCTCTGATTTCATCACTTCTTCTGAATTCGTTCCATTTTATATCCATTATTTTTCGCAGACATCTATTTTCAAATGCATTCAACTTGTTTTCTATATCTTTAGTCATTTTCCAACTCTCGCTGGCATATGTTAGGACTGATACAACATTTGAATTGAAAATTCGTAATTTAGTTTTAATACTATATAACTTGCAGTTCCATATTTTATTTAGACTTTTAAAAGCTGATGTTGCTTTGCCAATTCGTATCATAATTTCTTTTAACATTTCCTGTGCAATCAAAATTGCTACCTAAATAGGTGAACTGCTCTGTTATTTTTTTCATTTTAGATTCCAGTGTGATATCTGCATTACTTGCCATTGGTGTCTTCATTATTTTTGTTTTTTCATAGCTTATCTGCAGTCCAACTTTGATGCTATAGATGACAAGTTGTCTGTTTTTCTTTGCATATCTTGGTTGTTTCTACTTAACAAAGCAATATCATCTGCAAAATCCAAATCTTCTAGTTTACTATTTTCTACCCAATCGATGCCAGTTTCACCCCTGCAACATTTTCGCATCACCCAGCCAATGGCCACTCCCAAAAAATAGCGGGGATAGAATACCGCCTTGCTTTACTTCGGTTTCAACCATAAACCAGTCGCTGTGTCCACCATCAGTGCGAACTGCACACTGTGAACCCTATAATATACAAAACGGTAAATAAAATTTGTGACAAGAAAAATTATTTTAGATATGTGCAAAATACAGGTCTCACTTTTTACAATTTGTGTGTGAAATGATAGTCAAATTCATTCAAAATTAAACAGCGTACACACAGATAGTGTGATTTTCGCAAGTACTGTGGAAAATAGTATATCTTTAATAGATTTTATTTTTTGACCACCTGAAAATTATCTTTTTATGGTTTTAAAATTGTATAATGTGAAAAACATAAAAAATTAATGTAATTAAGATATTGGAATGCCCTTAGTATACGCTATAGACAGTTCTAATGTAAACAGACATGCAAAAATACATGCCGATTGGTTAATATTCGACAAAGTTATGATGTAAACATTATCATGAATTGTTAATTTTCGAACAAAATCGAAAAACATCCATGGGAAGAAGATGTCATGATCTTTGAGTCGTCGTAACTTGAAAACTAGTTTTATAATTCTAAAAATTTAAACAGAAATGTATCCACAATTCGTTAACCTTCAATTAGATACCAAGTACGTCTTGAAATTTAAGAATCACATTTTTCGGTATTCCCGCTAGCACTGCCTCTGTGTACCAACATATCCGACTTCTGTCCAGCCTGTAAGCCACCAAAGGATAGTTGGGAAAAACTGAATGGGTTAATATGTTAACCCGTCATCAAATATGTTAACATCGTCATTAAAACGTGTCATATTTAGATGACGTCATATTTAGATCGCATTACGGTAGCAATGTGTTGCAAGATATTAAGTGATGATGTAAACAGGAGGTAGCAAAGGTCACAGATAAAATCACTTTGAGCACATCTACAGTCTATTTACTAAAAATCATATTCAATCTTTATCACTATCGTCAGGTGCCGTGCCGGCTGACGTAGGCGATCATGAATCTCCCCAAATCTCTATCTTTTGTGTTTTCTATCAACTCAGATGTTGACGCTCTACCATGCCATGAAGTCAGGCCATCCACAATTGTCTCTCTCTTCTTCTGTCTTGTCTACCCTCGATTTGACCAGTTGTCACAATGTGTTCTAAACATTCCTTCCTCATCACATGTCCGAAAAATGTTGACTGTCTCTTTTTTACATTGAAGATAAGCTTGCTCTGTGTCTTGACCTCATCCAACACCTTACCATTAGTGATTTTAGCAGTCCATGAGATCATCATCCTTCTTCTGTTAAACCACATCTCTGTGGCCTCCAGAGATTTTTTTATGTTTTGTTTATTGTCCGTAACACTGAATAACTCGCATTCTGATCTCAACTGACAAGGACTTGTTGCATTTGATGTTTCTCATTTTCAGGAACGATGTTTTCGCATGACCTATTCTGCTGTTTATTTCTGATCGGCATCTGCCATCTAATGTTATCAGGACTTCGAGATATTTAAATTGCTGCACTTGTCTTAGCTTAGTCCCATTTACTGTGATGGTGCATTTTGTCAGAGTCTGGTTTTTTTATATGATCATAACTTATGTCTTCTTAATATTCAAACTGAGCCCTATGTTGTTACTTTCTGTCCCTCCACATTAGCCTACCTTATCGTGGTTGGAGGGTCTGTATGCCTTGAGGATCCTTCAGGCTATGTCTGCGGGAGTCTAACTCCTTGAGGAGGACATCTTTTTCTTGTCTTATCTCCTGCTTCTATTACAACTTTTCTATCCTTCGAGTTAGACCACAGTCTGCTCTAGAAAAAGAGTGCTGAAGTCGGAGGCAACCAGCCAGAAGCGCACTATAGCAATCAGGTTGACACATACTAACGCAAAATGAATATGTATATACATTTGAAACGTTATGGCGCTCGCCCTGTGACGGACACTAAGGCAGGTGAAGTGTCGGGCTCTCTACCTTGAAAGGGCCCAATCCCATCTACTGGATGTCCTTCTCATTTGCCCTGTAGAGCCAGGAGGCATGAGAATAGAGCAACTGGCAACGTTCTTAAAATAATGCATTGGAATGCTAAGGGTGTAAACAGCAAAAAAGATGGTTACAGTAAAAAAGTAGAACTTGAAAACATCTTGAATGAAGAACGAGTACATGTATGATGTTTACAAGAGACCCACTTGAATGGAGATGTAGCCTTCAAAGTCAGAGGCTTCCAGTGCTACCAATCAGACCGAAAAAGACAGAAGAAATGGTGGAGTACTGACACTTGTGAGAAACAACATCAGCACTTGTCAGTTTGAGGAGTACATGGAGGGGCAGAATATCAGATGCTGCATCTTAGGACGGCAAGTACAGTTTCACTTGCTCAACTACTACTGTCCAAGTGACCGCCCACTAGCAATGGTCTCAGTTCAAACAAAGGAAAGACATATAGTGTGTGGTGACGTCAATAGTCACTCACAGTAAGGTAAGGAGCTCGAAAACCGCAAGATGACAACAAACTAATCCTTGTCAACCAGCTGAAAGATCAGCCAAACTTCTACTCCAGGTCATGGCACACCACCTCTACACCAGACTTGGCATTCCACCTCAGTCCTGGAGTGAAACATTACCGTGTTATTGGGAAGCAGCTAGGAGGCAGTGACCATCGACCAGTCTTTCCTACTGTTGAAAATCAATCCAGCAGGGAGATCAGCACTCTATCTAAATGGAATTACAAAAAGGCAGACTGGACAATGTATAAGCATCGCACCAGTACAGTGACACTACGTCTATCTACTGACAAGGACATCAACAAGGTAGTTGATGAATTCAGTATATGAACAATACAGGCTATGAAACAATTCCTAGAGGGGCTCGAAAGCACTATACACCTTACTGGAGCAGTGACTAGAACTACTGCACAATAATGTATAAATTTCACGAAAGCAAGCAGAGATCCCTCCGTGCCAAGAACACCATAACAACTACCCGCATGCCAAGGCTATATTTCAAAGGGCCAAGTCGCAGGTCAGGCGGAGCAGCTGGAAGGAAAAAACAGAGTCCTTAAACTATGAAAGAGATACCAGGAAACTGTGGAAGCTGATAAAACAACTTAATGATGAAGGTACAGGGAGAAATCCAAAGATGGAAACATCCTCACAGGAAAACAAGACACCTGATCATTTAGCAGACTCCTTTGCCAAAGACAGCAATATTGAAATAAGCTCAAGGAAACAGTGAGAGATTCGTGAGAAAAAGCAAAATGCAGAACAAGATGAAACCATTTATGAAGTTATGAAGACCCCAATCACATTTAAAGAATTGAAACTGGCAATTTCAAATTAAAAATGAGAAAATCATCAGGAGCTGGTGGAGTTCATAGTTCATATGTACTGTACCAACTTCACAGCAACTGGTCACCCCATAATTGCTCCGTTCCTGTGCCAATGAAAATCACACAAAATGCTAACAACTGTGAAATGTCTCCTGTGTGAACTAATTCCAGAATGAACAGCCGCACCGCCACAAAAACAACCTTCACCGCATAAATGCATATGACCGTCGCTAATGTAGCAACACAAATCTGTTCATCACTTGAATTGCAATTCTTGTCGAAGGAAACATCAATCACGACAAAATTTGGTGGGTGACAAATGAGACGATTAGGAACTTAGAAACTGCAGTAAAAACAAAGCTACTGCAGATTCACAATAATTGTTGAATCTTGGGTCAAGCTCCACAGACCTGGAGAGAAGCCATCATGATACCTCTCCCAAAACCTGGAAAACAAAGTTCTTCTGTCTCCAGCTACAGACCGATCAGTCTTACAAGTTGTCTCTGCAAAACAATGGAACGTATAATCAATCTCCGACTGCAGTGGTATCTTGAAAGTGAAAACATTCTTGTGTAACAGCAGGCAGGTTTCAGGCAGTGCTACTCTACTAAAAACATAGAAGCATACCTTTCTCAGGAGATTGTGGACGCGTTCCAAGATAAGAAACTAGTACTAGCAACATGGATAGACCTAAGGAAAGCTTTTGACAAGGTTGGGAAAGAAGGACGGCTGAAGAAACTGAGAAATTATAGAATAAATGGTAGGATGTACAGATGGATAAAAGCCTACTTACATAACAGAAAAGCCAGTGTGCATCTAGATCAGCGTTTCCCAAAGTGGGCGGTATCGAAGTGGCGTTGAAGCGTTCTAGGGAGGAGGGGGCGATCGGGGGTTCAGAAGAATTTGGGTGGAGTTCAGGCGATTAGGGTCAGTGGCTCCTTAAGAAGAAACGAATAATAAATATTTTAAAATAAATTATTTTCGTTATTTTGAGATTGAATAATCATTTCAAATTTGAATTCTGCATTTTAATTCAGCTTATGCCTGTCTTACACGAACCATTTTTTCATCAATTTTCTATTTCATGCATATAATCATTTGAAAATTGATCATGTGTTATAAAATATATATCACTTTTCTGTGTCAAAGAGAAATTAGAGCATGTATACATGTGGGGGAGAGGGCATTGGCAAACTTTTATAATGTGGAGGGGCGTTACAAAGTTTTTTGTTGTGCAAAGTGGGCAGTGGACCTAAAAGTGTGGAATCTATGATCTAGGCGGTCTCAAGAGTAAAACAGTTCTACTGCGCCATGGCGTCCCTCAAGGAATAGTACTGTCCCAGACACTTTTCTTGATTTTTATCAACGACCTTGTTGCCGAATTACCACAAGGAGTTAAAGTTGCAATGTACGCTGATGATATGGTAATACGGTGCAAAGTGAGTTTGCAACAGTGGCCACCAAGCTGATACAAAGAGCTGTAGATGCCGTAACCCCAGAGGCAAAGAGATGGTGTGTCAGCATCAACACAGATAAGTGCAGCACTACACTCTTTACTCTCTCTCTTCCAAACAAAAAGCTGGCACCATTAAAATAAATGGAGAACTGATATAAGAAGACAATCAACCTACCTATATCGGAGTTACATTCGATGATAAACATAGACATATAAGCAGCCCATCAACAAAGCAACAGCAAAGTCAAGGAGGAAGTTGGCCATCCTTGGAAAATTAAGCGGAGCCACATGGTGAGCCAGCCACAAAATACTTTAAAATATTTATCTGCAGGGCATACGATCACACCTGGAATATGGGTCAGCTGCATGGTGTCCAGCATCAAATACCACATTAGGAGAATTGGATAAGGTGCAAAACCAGGCGCTTCGTATCATCAAAAGAGCAATGGAATCAACACCAATAGTGGAGATGGAAAGAGTGGGGGAAATACAAGCACTGAGAGAACGAAGAGACACAAAAGTAATGACGCAGGCAAAAACGCTTCTGTGTATGCCAAGCCACCCAATGAAAAACAGATTCCAAAATCTAGCAATGGGGCAGGCTGAAACGAAGAAACATTATTCATCAGGCTAAAAGACAGCATAGGCAAACTTCAGGTATACCAAAAGTTGGCATTCCCCTAAAGTCTGTGCCAGAGCACACCCTTAGAGAGGGGAGCCTGAACCAAAAGTTTGTATCCAGATAGATAGCGAAACACGTACAAACAAAGTACTATAGTTTTACAAAATACAGAAACAGTGACGATAAACAGCAACGTTTCGACCAACAAGGCCTTTATCAAGCAAACGAACAAACGGGAGTGACAAATTAAAATGAAACACAAATGGACGACCAAATACAAACGTATCTAAGGAAAATCTGAATAAAAACGAATAACGAAATAAATGTAACACAAAAACACACATAAAAACTAGAAATAGAACGGAAAAAAACAATGAAACATCTAGTAAATATATAACTTGAATACATGCAACATATACCCATATAGATTACAAAGAATGGGAAGAGAAAGTACTAAGCATAAGAATGTAATACGTTGAGCCCGCGTGGTCGCAAGGTACCATACAAGAAATCAACCGATTCTCCAGAGCAAATCGACTACGATCATCAGAGGAACATGATCGGATGGCTGTGACCTGGACATCGCAAGCTCCTGAATGGCCAGTATCATTGAAATGGGTAGCGACAGGGGTCACAGAGCATTGGCGTATATCGCGCAAGTGTTGGCCGAATCGGTCACTGAGTCTCCTGCCGGTTTCCCCAATATAGGCCTTGTAATCGTATTGCAATCCTATAGTCACCACACTACCTTCATTCTTGAAAGATACGAACCACACCTTGTCTGTTTTTCGTCTATTGAGTTGTTGCCTGGCAGGACTTACCGTCTCTTCCTCCTTGATGTGTGCTCATTGTACACCTCCATACCTCATTCCGACGGACTTCAAGCTCTCCAGTTCTTTCTCGACAGGAGAACTAACCCACTTGTCTCCACCTCGCCTCTCCTTCGTCTTGCAGAACTAGTTCTAACTCTCAACTCCTTTCAGTTCAATGACCAGTTCTTTGAGCAGATCAGTGGGGTGGCCATGGGTACTAAAATGGGACCCAGTTATGCTTGTCTATTCATGGGTCATCTTGAGCACCTAGTATGGAATTCCTATGATGGCCCTCTTCCGTCTGTGTATCATAGATACATTGATGATTGTATTGGCATTACCGATATGCCTGAAGCCGATTTGTCACGCTTCATTAATTTCATTGTCTTCATTCCGGCTATTCAGTTTACATCTCACATCTCTACCTCTTGTGTCAACTTTCTTGACATCACTATCACTATCAGCATATCCACCATCACTACATCAGTATACTACAAGCCTACTGATGCACATAGTTTTCTTCTTATACCTCTTCCCATTCCCAGGCTTGTCGTGACTCTTTACCATTCTCTCAACTCTTGGGCCTTCGTCGCCTCTGTAGCGAGGACGACGATTTTCTCGATAGAGCTCACGAGATGCTAGATTTCTTTCGTAAGCGCTTATACCCGGATAAGGTGCTTGCTTCTGCTATGCGGCGCGTTCAGCAAATTTCTCGCCAGGAGGCTCTCTCTAACCAGCATAGAACTTCCAATTCTGACAGGGTGAAACTTGTCTTAACTTTCCACCCTCATAGTTCCCTTGTGAAGAAAGTCTTATTCCGTCATCTCTCCATTCTTCAGTCTGATCCTGAGACACGTTCAATCTTCAAACACTATCCTTTGGTGGCGTACAAACGGGACAGAAGCCTTAAGGATATGTTGGTTCACAGTCGCCTCAAGCCTAATATCCAGAGTCATTTGGCACCATCCAGTGTGGCCGTCGGCGTTGCAACACGTGTGCTTATGTAATACAGACCCGCACGGTGTCTTTTCCAAAGCCACGTTCGTTGTTGAAGACAGTTTCACGTGCGAGTCCCGTAATATTATCTATGCCATTATCTGCAAGCGGTGCAACAAGGCCTATATTGGGAAACCGGCAGGAGACTCAGTGACCGATTCGCCCAACACTTGCGCGATATACGCCAATGCTCTGTGACCCTGTAGCTACCCATTTCAATGATACTGGCCATTCAGGAGCTTGCGATGTCCAGGTCACAGCCATCCGATCATGTTCCTCTGATGATCGTAGTCGATTTGCTCTGGAGAATCGGTTGATTTCTTTGTATGGTACCTTGCGACTCAACGTATTATATTCTTATGCTTCTTAGTACTTTCTCTTCCCATGCTTTGTAATCTATATGGGTATATGTTGCATGTATTCAAGTTATATATTTACTAGATGTTTCATTGTTTTTTTTCCGTTCTATTTCTAGTTTTTATGTGTGTTCTTTGTGTTACATTTATTTCGTTATTCGTTTTTATTCCAGATTTTCCTTAGATACGTTTGTATTTGGTCGTCCATTTTTGTTTCATTTTAATTTGTCACTCCTGTTTTTTCGTTTGCTTGATAAAGGCCTTGCTGTTTATCGTCACTGTTTCTGTATTTTGTAAAACTATAGTACTTTGTTTGTACGTGTTTCACTGAGTAGAGTAGTGTACCTTTATGGCGGAAATCCGTTTATGAGTAAGTGGGCGTGGCATATAAACCAGTGACACTAAATAGATCATCACTTCCATGGAGAAGTTAACTAGTAGTACACATGGTAGATGATCACTGCCTAGGAGATGTTAACCAGTATTGCACATGATAAATGATCACTACCATGGAGAAGTTAACTAGTATTGCACATGGTAGATGATCACTGTGGAGAAATTAACTAGTATTGTACATGGTAGATGATCACTGTCATGGAGAAGTTAACTAGTATTGCACATGGTAGATGATCACTGTCTAGGAGAAGTTAACTAGTATTGCACATGGTAGATGATCACTACCACGGAGAAGTTAACTAGTATTGTACATGGTAGATGATCACTGCCATGGAAAAGTTAACTAGTATTGCACATGGTAGATGATCACTACCATGGAGAAGTTAACTAGTATTGCATATGGTAGATGATCACTTCCATGGAGAAGTTAACTAGTATTGCACATGGTAGATGATCACTGCCATGGAGAAGTTAACTAGTATTGCACATGGTAGATGATCACTACCATGGAGAAGTTAACTAGTATTGCATATGGTAGATGATCACTTCCATGGAGAAGTTAACTAGTATTGCACATGGTAGATGATCACTGCCATGGAGAAGTTAACTAGTATTGTTCATGGTAGATGATCACTTCCATGGAGAAGTTAACTAGTATTGCACATGGTAGATGATCACTACCACGGAGAAGTTAACTAGTATTGCACATGGTAGATGATCACTGTCATTGAGAAGTTAACTAGTATTGTACATAGTAGATGATCACTGCCATGAAGAAGTTAACTAGTATTGCACATGGTAGATGATCACTGCCATGGAGAAGTTAACTAGTATTGTACATGGTAGATGATCACTGCCATGGAGAAGTTAACTAGTATTGTACATGGTAGATGATCACTGCCATGGAGAAGTTAACTAGTATTGCACATGGTAGATGTTCACTGTCTTGGAGAAGTTAACTAGTATTACACATGGTAGATGATCACTACCACAGAGAAGTTAACTAGTATTGTACATGGTAGATTATCACTTCCATGGAAAAGTTAACTAGTATTGTACATGGTAGATGATCACTGCCATGGAGAGGTTAACTAGTATTGTACATGGTAGATGATCACTGCCATGGAGAAGTTAACTAGTATTACACATGGTAGATGATCACTGCCATGGAGAAGTTAACTAGTATTGCACATGGTAGATGATCACTACCACAGAGAAGTTAACTAGTATTGTACATGGTAGATTATCACTTCCATGGAAAAGTTAACTAGTATTGTACATGGTAGATGATCACTGCCATGGAGAGGTTAACTAGTATTGTACATGGTAGATGATCACTACCATGGAGATATTAACTAGTATTGCACATGGTAGATGATCACTGCCATGGAGAAGTTAACCAGTATTGTATATTGTAGATGATCACTGTCATCGAGAAGTTAACTAGTATTGCACATGGTAGATGATCACTACCATAAAGAAGTTAACCAGTATTGCACATGGTAGATGATCACTTCCATGGAGAAGTTAACTAGTATTGTACATGGTAGATGATCACTGCCATGGAAAAGTTAACTAGTATTGCACATGGTAGATGATCACTGTCATGGAGAAGTTAACTAGTATTGTACATGGTAGATGATCACTGCCATGGAGAAGTTAACTAGTATTGTACATGGTAGATGATCACTGCCATGGAGAAGTTAACTAGTATTGTACATGGTAGATGATCACTTCCATGGAGAAGTTAACTAGTAGTACACATGGTAGATGATCACTGTCATGGAGAAGTTAACTAGTATTGTACATGGTAGATGATCACTGTCATTGAGAAGTTAACTAGTATTGCACATGGTAGATGATCATTGCCATGGAGAAGTTAACTAGTATTGTACATGGTAGATGATCACTACCATGGAGAAGTTAACTGGTATTGTACATGGTAGATGATCACGTCCATGGAGAAGTTAACTAGTATTGCACATGGTAGATGATCACTGTCATGGAGAAGTTAACTAGTATTGTACATGGTAGATGATCACTTCCATGGAGAAGTTAACTAGTATTGCACATGGTAGATGATCATTGCCATGGAGAAGTTAACTAGTATTGCACATGGTAGATGATCACTTCCATGGAGAAGTTAACTAGTATTGTCATGGTGATGATCACTACCATGGAGAAGTTAACTAGTATTGCATATGGTAGATGATCACTTCCATGGAGAAGTTAACTAGTATTGTACATGGTAGATGATCACTACCATGGAGAAGTTAACTAGTATTGTACATGGTAGATGATCACTGCCATGGAGAGTTAACTAGTATTTCACATGGTAGATGATCACTGCCATGGAGAAGTTAACTAGTATTGCACATGGTAGATGATCACTGCCATGGAGAAGTTAACTAGTATTGCACATGGTAGATGATCACTGCCATGGAGAAGTTAACTAGTATTACACATGGTAGATGATCACTGCCATGGAGAAGTTAACTAGTATTGCACATGGTAGATGATCACTACCACAGAGAAGTTAACTAGTATTGTACATGGTAGATTATCACTTCCATGGAAAAGTTAACTAGTATTGTACATGGTAGATGATCACTGCCATGGATAGGTTAACTAGTATTGTACATGGTAGATGATCACTACCATGGAGAATTTAACTAGTATTGCACATGGTAGATGATCACTGCCATGGAGAAGTTAACCAGTATTGTATATTGTAGATGATCACTGTCATCGAGAAGTTAACTAGTATTGCACATGGTAGATGATCACTACCATAAAGAAGTTAACCAGTATTGCACATGGTAGATGATCACTTCCATGGAGAAGTTAACTAGTATTGTACATGGTAGATGATCACTGCCATGGAGAAGTTAACTAGTATTGCACATGGTAGATGATCACTGTCATGGAGAAGTTAACTAGTATTGTACATGGTAGATGATCACTGCCATGGAGAAGTTAACTAGTATTGTACATGGTAGATGATCACTGCCATGGAGAAGTTAACTAGTATTGTACATGGTAGATGATCACTTCCATGGAGAAGTTAACTAGTAGTACACATGGTAGATGATCACTGTCATGGAGAAGTTAACTAGTATTGTACATGGTAGATGATCACTGTCATTGAGAAGTTAACTAGTATTGCACATGGTAGATGATCATTGCCATGGAGAAGTTAACTAGTATTGTACATGGTAGATGATCACTACCATGGAGAAGTTAACTGGTATTGTACATGGTAGATGATCACGTCCATGGAGAAGTTAACTAGTATTGCACATGGTAGATGATCACTGTCATGGAGAAGTTAACTAGTATTGTACATGGTAGATGATCACTTCCATGGAGAAGTTAACTAGTATTGCACATGGTAGATGATCATTGCCATGGAGAAGTTAACTAGTATTGCACATGGTAGATGATCACTTCCATGGAGAAGTTAACTAGTATTGTACATGGTAGATGATCACTACCATGGAGAAGTTAACTAGTATTGCATATGGTAGATGATCACTTCCATGGAGAAGTTAACTAGTATTGTACATGGTAGATGATCACTACCATGGAGAAGTTAACTAGTATTGTACATGGTAGATGATCACTGCCATGGAGAAGTTAACTAGTATTTCACATGGTAGATGATCACTGCCATGGAGAAGTTAACTAGTATTGCACATGGTAGATGATCACTGCCATGGAGAAGTTAACTAGTATTGCACATGGTAGATGTTCACTGTCTTGGAGAAGTTAACTAGTATTGTACATGGTAGATGATCACCGCCATGGAGAAGTTAACTAGTATTGTACATGGTAGATGATCACTGCCATGGAGAAGTTAACTAGTATTATATATGGTAGATGATCACTTCCATGGAGATGTTAACTAGTATTGCACATGGTAGATGAACACTACCATGGAGAAGTTAACTAGTATTGCACATGGTAGATGATCACTGCCATGGAGAAGTTAACTAGTATTGCACATGGTAGATGATCACTGCCATGGAGAAGTTAACTAGTATTGCACATGGTAGATGATCACTTCCATGGTAAAGTTGAACAAGCTGAGCTAGTGAACACATGCTGTGGAAATTCAGGTGTTGAAGGACAGCTAGGCCAAAAATTCTTGATGTGTACACGGTACATGGTTGGACCTAATCTTTAACTTGAGGATCTAAATTATAAGTGCAGTAAAACTTCGATTAACTGTCACCGTACGGACCAGGACTGTGACAGATAACCAAAATCTCTTAATACATATATACAGTAATGTGATTTCACTGCAGACTTGGAACGAAAATGAAATTTAAATAATTTAAAAGTGAATAATACATATATATTGTATATAATTTTACAAAACGATCAATATAAACTTCAATATAAGAGTAGTAATGTACAGAAATGTATTGTAATACTATAAACCCATGTTACTTTAAAATAATCTATCTTCTCCTTCTGTATATTTGAGGCTCCAGCTCTCTGCGCTGCGATGTTTCGTATCTTACGCAGAAGAAGGATCTATGTTGCATTTGCCTACTCTTGCATTTCAAACCAGTCCATGCACTTTGATAACATTGTTTCTGAGTGACTAGTTGCAGGTTTTTGGTTAAGAACTGATCCTTCATCGTCATCAATTTCTTCTTCTTCAATGGTAGTCCACTGAAACAATTTCATCATCTTTCAAAATTTCAAAACCTGCATCTATTTTGCCACATTCCAAGTTTCTGGTTGAAACCTAGTACTACAATTTAAAACAATTTTACCACAACGACAACTAATATACTTATACACTGGTTTCATGGCCAAAGATCGTTCAAGTAAACAATGGGAAATATCGAAGGCGGTATAAAACACCATACACAAGATGCAATCAAGGGAACTTGCCAGAACTCTTCACATACCCTGAATGATGAAAAGCACAATGGAAAGAGACAATAGGTAGAAAGATAATTGAAGAACGACGTGCAACTTCAAGGCAAGACATATGATAAGATGAAAGACAGCAACTAGTGATGATG
>JADZMA010001282.1:0-22320 GCA_020796225.1 Arion vulgaris
TTTGGCCAAGGTAAAGGCTGGTTCGGTGCACAGGCAATGGACTGAATCACTACAAGCGTCAACAATTTGCAGAATCACAATATCTTTGTTCCGGGGCACATGGGTGTCGTTGGCAATGAGAGACACATGGGTGTGGTTGTGGCTATGCCACCATATCAGAGGTAAGCCAATGGATAGAGCTGATATTTTAACACCTCATAGAGTGTGGCCCCAAAGATTTTCATTTAAACCAATCCCGTCCTACTAGATTGCAGGAGCTGGGTTTGAAGATTGGAGTAGCAAAAAAGAACAGTATAACGGGTATGTGAGTGGCGCATCAATCAAAAATGGGAACTGAGTGCGATCAGTCGCTGGGACTGTTGGAGATATTGTGAAGGAGACCGGAGCACCTATGGACATGTCCGGAGTGCAATGAAGATTTTCCCAAATTGAAACTGAAATAAAGGCATTGCAGTAATCAGATCTTTTTGGCCTACTTGTGGCGCATAACAGGCAAAACTTACAATTGCTCTTAGGCACAGATCACATACAAATCACACAGAGTGGTTAACAAGTGGTCGATATGGAGCATTGAAAGAAGAAGAAGATATAACTGATAACATGCTAATGCTTATCTGTGACAAATAGTTTATTGCAGATCTAGATTGCAATGCAAAATTAATAGTAATTTTTTAAATTTTAACTCATTGACTCTTCTTTTGTCTGTGGAATGCCAGGAAGAATATGTCAAGTGGAAAGGAGTGCTTTTCTTCCGCTACATAACCACCATCTTGGATAACGCTGTAGAAATTAAGAACCTAGGTACTTCATTTTTGTTTGTAGTGTTATCTTATCCATGGATTTTTGAGAACTTTTCTGAGGATGATGTAATCATTTACATTTATAATAATATAATACATCCTCTTGTACCGTTATACGTTACATAGGGCCTGAAGTAATTTCTCCATACCGCTCTATCCTGAGCAACTCGCTCAATCTCCTCCATGGAACTGAGACCGATATTTCCTGCCTCTCTCAGCAAAGTTGCTTCAGGGTCTCCTTAGGGCGACCTCTCTTTCTTGAACCCTTTGCATCCCACTTCAATGCCTGCTTTGATATTAGTTGATCATTTCTCCTCAAGGTGTGCCCAACATATCTCCATCTTCTCTTTCTTATAACAGTTGTCACTAGTGGTTGACTAGACATGTCTCTGATTTCATCACTTCTCCCAATTCGTTTCATTTATATTCATTATTTTTTCGCAGACATCTATTTTCAAATGCATTCAACTTGCTCTCTATATCTTTAGTCATTTTCCAACTCTAACTGGGATATGTTGGGGTTGATACAACATTTGAATTGAAAATTCGTAATTTAGTTTTAATACTATATAACTTGCAGTTCCATATTTTATTTAGACTTTTAAAAACTGATGTTGCTTTGCCAATTGTATCATAATTTCTTTTTTAACATTTCCTGTGCAATCAAAATTGCTACCTAAATAGGTGAACTGCTCTGTTATTTTTATCATTTTAGATTCCATTGTGATATCTGCATTACTTGCCATAGGTGTCTTCATTATATTTGTTTTTCTAGCTTATCTGCAGCCCAACTTTTGATGCTATAGATGACAAGTTGTCTTTTTTCTTTGCATATCTTGGTTGTTTCTACTTAACAAGGCAATATCATCTGCAAAACCCAAATCTTCTAGTTGACTATTTTCTACCCAATCGATGCCAGTTTGCCCATTTTATTTTATGGGTCAGGGGTTTTTGTTATGTGGAAATCATGGACATTCACCACTCAAGTCAGAGGCACATTGTGAAGGAAGACAGTGGTGCTTTTACTGTGACTACATGTAGTCTCACTATGGAAATCATAGCAGTAACTAAATCTGTTTCACCATTCATCATTGGCTTCTTTGGCTTAAGGAACAATAGGTTTTGTGTCACATAGTTTTTTTCTGTGCTGAATTACATCGTCTGTTTTGACTGTAATGGCCTATTCTGGAGTGGAAACAGTTGCTGCAGATGAAACTGGAGCTCAAGCAGAGAATAGTTTTAAATTGTTATCAGTGTGTTTCATATATAATCATTCTGTACATTCAAACCACCACACACACATACACACACACCCCCAATTTTCTTGTAATCAGATTTTAAGGTCCAATGTGCTGACTTGTCTGACCTTTACTTGGTGGTGATCTACCTTCTTGCAACTCATCTGTCTTCTAGTTTGAACTAACTTTTTCCTATTATACAGCATGAATATGTTCCTGTTATATCAGATGAAAATCGTTGCATATCCTAAGGGCGTAGCCATCAACCACAGTAAGCGAGTCGTTGATTTTCTAGGAACCACTTATACATGTTCTTAACAGACAACTACATGAATTTATGTGCACCCATCACCAACAAAAACTTAACCTTCTTAGCCCTGTACCTTCTACCACTCCTTCCAATTGTCCACTACGATCTTCTCCTCCCACACAGGTGGTTTGCATCCCTCTAGACCTTCCCTTATCGGACAGCGAGAGATGTGTTTAAGTAAGGGTCTCAAGTTTGTTCCTCTCCGACCCACCATTGACCATTACTCTACTCTTCAAGATGTGCACCGTTTTCACAACGTGCTACGGCTGAAATTTCATTTTCGAACCAGGTTGACACTGACCAATGTCATGACACAGAGTATGTTAGCTAAATATTCTACTCAAACATGATTGGACACCCAACCTGGTGTCTCAGCGCTCTTGATCTCTACATCAAGAATACTTTACACGATATTGGACTGCTCCACCCCAAGCGCCTGGGGCATTCTAACATGTCTCCGTCCGAGTTTCGTGCTCTATCACACCTCCGTCGCCGTGATGACATTGTTATCAAACCCGCCGATAAAGGCGGTGCAATAGTGGTATGGAGCAAAGAACTATAACTTCAGGAAGGCCGCAACCAATTACTTGACACCCAATTCTATAAAACTAGTTCTTCTGATGTCACACTATCTAACAATAGTAAAGTCCGTTCAGTAATTAAGAACTTAATTGCCTCTACGACCTTCTACCGGTAGCATCATCACTTTGTGTCATCGATAGCTGTTTAGGAAAACCCGCCTTTATATGCTCCCCAAAATTCATAAACTGAACAATCCGGGTAGGCCCATCGTTTCTGCTTGCTCTTGTCCTACGGAACATATCTCCGAATTTCTTGATAGTATCTTCAATCCTATAGTCACCACACTACCTTCATTCTTGAAAGATACGACCCACACCTTGTCTGTTTTTCGTCTATTGAGTTGTTGCCTGGCAGGACTTACCGTCTCTTCCTCCTTGATGTGTGCTCATTGTACACCTCCATACCTCATTCCGACGGACTTCAAGCTCTCAGTTCTTTCTCGACAGGAGAACTAACCCACTTGTCTCCACCTCGGCTCTCCTTCGTCTTGCAGAACTAGTTCTAACTCTCAACTCCTTTCAGTTCAATGACCAGTTCTTTGAGCAGATCAGTAGTGCCATGGGTACTAAAATGGGACCCAGTTATGCTTGTCTATTCATGGGTCATCTTGAGCACCTAGTATGGAATTCCTATGATGGCCCTCTTCCGTCTGTGTATCATAGATACATTGATGATTGTATTGGCATTACCGATATGCCTGAAGCCGATTTGTCACGCTTCATTAATTTCATTAATGTCTTCAATCCGGCTATTCGGTTTACATCTCACATCTCTGCCTCTTGTGTCAACTTTCTTGACATCACTATCACTATCAGCCTATCAACCATCACTACATCAGTATACTACAAGCCTACTGATGCACATAGTTTCTTCTTTATACCTCTTCCCATTCCCAGGCTTGTAGTGATTCTTTACCATTCTCTCAACTCTTGCGCCTTCGTCGCCTCTGTAGCGAGACGGCGATTTCCTCGATAGAGCTCACGAGATGCTGGATTTCTTTCGTAGCGCTTATACCCGGATAAGGTGCTTGCTTCTGCTATGCGTTCAGCAAATTTCTCGCCAGGAGGCTCTCTCTAACCAGCATAGAACTTCCAATTCTGACAGGGTGAAACTTGTCTTAACTTTCCACCCTCATAGTTCCCTTGTGAAAAGTCTTATTCGTCATCTCTCCATTCTTCAGTCTGATCCTGATACCACGTTCAATCTTCCAACACTATCCTTTGGTGGCGTACAGGCGGGACAGAAGCCTTAAGGATATGTTAGTTCTGATAAGCCTCAAGCCTAACATCCAGAGTCATTTGGCACCATCCAGTGTGGCCGTCGGCGCTGTAACACTTGTGCTTATGTAATACAGACCCACACGGTGTCTTTTCCAAAAGCCACGTTCGTTGTTGAAGACAGTTTCACGTCGCGAGTCCGTAATATTATCTATGCCATTATCTGCAAGCGGTGCAACAAGGCCTATATTGGGAAACCGGCAGGAGACTCAGTGACCGATTCGCCCAACACTTGCGCGATATCCGCCAATGCTCTGTGACCCCTGTAGCTACCCATTTCAATGATACTGGCCATTCAGGAGCTTGCGATGTCCAGGTCACAGCCATCCGATCATGTTCCTCTGATGATCGTAGTCGATTTGCTCTGGAGAATCGGTTGATTTCTTTGTATGGTACCTTGGCCAGGGACTCAACGTATTACATTCTTATGCTTCTTAGTACTTTCTCTTCCATGCTTTGTAATCTCTATGGGTATATGTTGCATGTATTACATTCTTATGCTTCTTAGTCCTTTCTCTTCCCATGCTTTATAATCTATATGGGTATATGTTGCATGTATTCAAGTTATATATTTACTAGATGTTTCATTGTTTCTTTTCTATTTCTAGTTTTTATGTGTGTTTTTGTGTTACATTTATTTCGTTATTCTTTTTTATTCAGATTTTCTTTAGATAGTTGGTATTTGGTCGTCCATTTGTGTTTCATTTTAATTTGTCACTCCTATTTGTTCGTTTGCTTGATAAAGGGCCTTGTTGAGTCGAACGTTGCTGTTTATCGTCACTGTTTCTGTTTTTGTAAAACTAAAAGTACTTTGTTTGTACGTGTTTCCTTATACGTCCAGTAGTTTGCCATTGCTTTCTGAATGGTGAGGTCTATTTTGTAAAAATCCCACAGAAACAGATTTGCTCACGTGGGGTTTGAACCAGGTACGCTAGGGTTAGTGAGGAGCTCACTACCCCTTGAGCTACAGACGCTCCTGTTATATACTTAGCAAACTGATATTGGATACAAATATTGGGAGAAGCAGAACAAATGACCAAAAAATAACCAAATAATTCAGTCAGTCTAAATCTTATGTCCAGAGCTTAAGAAAACATCATAAAATAGAAAGCACAAATAATAATTGTAAATTTATTTTCACATAGAGTTTGTGGACTATGAAAAGGGGTTTGATAGTCTAGATCATAGATTCCCAAACTTTTTGGACCAGCCCTTTACAAGAAATAAATTTTGTAAACACACAACAACAACAACAACCCCCCCCCAATATTTTCTGCATTGAAGCCGTTTGATAATTTCGCTAAATAGAAGGGTCAAGGATTGACTTCATTGCACTGGTTTTCCATATGGTTCCGTACCTGTCAACAGAGATGACATCTGCCAAGAGCATTGCACAAACTCCGTAACTCCTGCAACAATCCTAGGGATCTCATGAAAAAAACATGGAAGACAACAAAAGAAACCACCAAAACTACAGACCTTCATAAATGAATGTTTATGTAGAATAGAGGAACTGAGATGTTATGATAAGATTACGAACGAGGAACTCAGAGAAATAACTAAGCAGATACCAGTGAAAAAGAGCTCAGAAGAGACGTTGATGGTGGATAGTACATACATTGAAGACCGACCGGAAGCATTGCAAGACAGGCGTGTTTTGGAACCACGGGGAAAGAGGAGTAGGGAAGGTCTGGAGAAGAAGCTGGAGACTGGTATTAAAAGGATAGGTAAAACATGGAAAGAATTGGAATGGATGGAAAGAGAGAGGAAGAGCTGGAAGAAGTTTGTTGATGACCTATGCTCCGTTGGGAGTTGAAAAGTGAAGAAGAAGAAGAAATTTATTTCATGAAATTTTCACATAATTTAAGAAAAAGGAACCCAAATTTCTGTATGGTTTACAATGAAAGTACAGGATAATACTTTGTTTCCAAGATTTGACTTTTTTTTGAACTTGTTTCTATATAATCTGCATTAACAAATCATATGTTTCGTTGTTATTCTTCAGCTGAATTCTGTTTAGAGCATCTGCTGTTACAGAAGCATCCAAGTATGTTTTTCCACCCATTTCTTGAATGTATCTTTCATTTCAACAATTACCAGGTGCATACAGGTTAGTTTTCTATTAATATAAAGCATATTCCATCTACTGTGCTCAGTTGTAAATCAGAGTGGAAGACAGTAAAACATTTATGGCATAGTTGATAAAATCACAAAATGGTCGTTTCGTTTATTTAGTTTAGTTGTAGGATCATCATCACTGCATGTCGAACCAAATAGTCCATAAATGCTCCATTCTCCCCCTCAGTATTTCTCTCAGTGTGTACACAAAATAGTAGTTTTTCATGGCAAAACACATAATCACAAAGTACTGTAGTTTTACAAATGACAAAAACAATGACAAAATACAACAACGTTTAGACCAACAAGTCCTTTATCAAGCAAGCGAACAACAGAGTAGAATTTAAAACAACATATGGATGACTACATACAAACGTTTCTAATGAAAATCTGGGAATAAAAGCAGTAACGAAATAAATGTAACACAAAACACACATTAAACTAGAAATACAAAAGAAGAGAAACAATGAAAAATCTAGTAAATATATAACTTGAATACATGCAACATATGCCCATATAGATTACAAGGCATGGGAAGAAAAAGTACTAAGAAGCATAGGAATGTAATACGTTGAGCCCACATGGTGAAGGTACCATACAACGAAATCAACGATTCTCCAGAGCAGATGGAGCTGCGATCATCCGAGAACATGATCGGATGGCTGTGACCTGGACATCGTGAGCTCCTAAGCCATATCATTGAAATGGATGGCTACAGTGGTCATCAAAGCATTGGCGTATGTCGCGCAAGTGTTAAGTGAATCGGTTACTGAGTCTCTTGCCTGTCTCGTCGATAGAAGCCTTGTTCACGCTACAGAATAATGGCATAAATAGATTACGGGACTCGCATGTGAAACCATCGCCAATAACAAACGTGGCTAAAGGAAAAGATACAGTGCGCATCTGTTCACATAAGCACACGTGTTGCAATGCCGACAGCCACACTGGACAGTGCCAAATGGAGTCTGGATATTGGACTTAGGCGCGTGTGCCAACATATCCTTAAGACTTCTGTCCCATCTGTAAGCCACAAGGATAGTTGGGAAGACAGAAACGGGTCTCAGGATCTGACTTAGGATAGACAGATGACGGAATAAAACATTTTTCACCAGTGAACATGGCGGGGGAAGTTAGATAAGTTTTACTCTGTCAGAGTTAGTCCTATGCTGGTTGGTAAGGGTCTGCTGGTGAGTGATTTTCTGAACTCGTCATAGTAATACAAGCACCTTCTACGGGTATGGCGACAGCGAAGAAATCAAGCATCTCGCGAGTTCTCTCAAGAAAATCATCGTCCTCGCTACAAAGGCGCAAGAGCTCGCAATGGAAAGATCACACAAGCCTGGGGATGGGAAGAAGTATAAAGGAAAACTGTGCATCAGAGGCTTGTAAAATACTGATGTAGTGATAGTGGATAGGTATATGGTGATAGTAATGTCAAGAAAGTTGACATAAGTAGTGGAGATGTGAGAAGTAAAACGAATAGAAGGGTTGAAAACATTAATGAAATTTATGAAGCGTGACAAATCGAGCTTTAAGCATATCAGTAATGCCAATACAGTCATCAATGTATCTGTGATAGACAGACGGAAGGGCGCCATCATATGTAGTCCATACTAGGTGTTCAAGATAACCCATGAAAAGAGACAAGCATAACTAGGTCCCATTTTAGTGCCCATGGCGACCCCACTGATCTGCTGAAAGAATTGGTCATTAAACTGAAAGGAGTTTAGAGTGAGAACTAGTTCCGCAAGCGAGAAGAGCAAGAGTTGACAGTCGATTAGTTCTCCTATTGAGAAAGAACTGGAAAGCTTAAGACCATCAGGATGGGGTATAGAAGTGTACATTGAGCACATTCAGGAGGAAAGAGATGGTGGTTCTCTGGGTAGCAACTCAATGGAAGAAAAGAGACAAGCGTGGTTCATATCTTTAAAAATGAAGGAGTGTGGTGACTAGGATTTAGGATACTATCAAGGAATTCGGGGATGTGTTCCATAGGGCAAGTAGTTTTTCATGGAAAGTGACGATATAATACGTTTTTCAACTAAATGCCACCCTGTTTTAGCTACGGTTTTTTTCAATGTATTGAATCTCTTCTTGTCCTTTCTGTTATCTCCTCATGGGTTGGTCTCAGCTGTCAAATATTGGTACCACCTCTGGTCATGGTGACACATGTCCTTTTTATGGCAGTTAACCCACCTTTGGTCAAAATGTGACATTTAACTCTCACCTAGGGTTCGTAACCTTTTGTTAGCATGCAAAAACGGCCACCCTAATTGTTTGTCCATTACAACAAAAGCCACATTAGGTTAGTTGATCTGGTCATAAGTCTATTGCTGAGTTATTATAGCCTTCCAAATGATTTAAAACTGGACTCGCAGGTAATAGAAAACCACATGGTTCAACAGACAGCATTTACTAGCATTGTGCTGTGGAGATTAGGGGCATGGAGGATCGTGAACCTAATCATCAGCTGAATTTAGATGGACCCAAGAATTCTTTTAGTGAGATGGCAACTCTTCCTTACTTTAAACTAAGTAAATGATCGCCACTCTTCATCCATTTCAATATTCTAACCAGTCAATATCTATAAACATTGAAGCTATCAAAATGTCTCAGGCACTAGATGAAACACCAACTCTAGGGAGATAGAAGAAACAAATCTTAATTTTTCTAGTGGGAAAGCTACAGTTTCAGACTCAATTAATGCTAAGATTTATAAAGAAGGCTGTACAGCTTTAATAGACAAGAGCAGAATTGTGACCTATTCTTTGCTTTTCACATTCATAGACCTGCTGGTCAGTACACATGGTCATGTTGGTCACATACGGGACAATCTGCTGCTAACAAAACCTAAACTTGTATTTGGTGAGCTGCAGAAAGGTTAATGTTTCCATTGGCCAAGAAATGTTTTAAAAACACTATGAAGACCTCACAATAAACTTTGGCTTAAACACTGGCATATGGGAAGCTGCTGTACAAGATTGAATGACTTGGTATACATTGCTTTTCCCGGTTGCAGTGAGTTTCTGAAACATCTAGAACTGCAGCAGAGCAGAGGAGACAAGCCAGAAAGGCAACATTTGCAAAGATTTTCTGCCCACTCTTTCTAAGATGCCCACATCATTCTTACCGGTCATATACACATCCATAGACTATGATGGTCAACAACTCATATCTCTCCATTCATTTCTATTATGAAATCCAAAAGGCCAGACTATATCTGCTACTCTTGCCTCATATTTTGACATGAAATTCTCCTTGAACTCCTTGAATATATGTTACTGTATGAGAATCATATGTATTAGATTATATATCATCATCATCAGGTGCCGGCTGGCGTAGGCGATCATGGATTTCTACAAATCTCTGTCGTTGGTGTTTGCTATCAAGCAGATGTTGATTCTCACGTGCCATGAAGTCAAGGCTATCAACATTTTCTCTCTCTGTCTCGTCTACCCTCGATTTTACCGATTGTCACAATGTGTTCTAAACCTCCCTCCTCATCACATGCCCGAAAAATGATGACTGCCTCTTTCTTATATTGATGATAAGCTTTCTCTGTGTCTTGATCTCGTTCAGCACCTCAACATTAGTCATTTTAGCAGTCCATGGGATTCTCATCATTCTTCTATAAAACCACATTTCTGTGGCCCTCTTTTTCAAACTTTGTGTTCATTGTCCATGACTCGCATCCGTATGTCAGTATTGGTTCTATGTGGGATTGACAAGGACTTGTTGCAGATAATGCTTCTCATTTTCAAAATAATGTTTTCGCTTGTCCTATTCTGCTCTTTATTTCTGATGGCATCTGCCATCTGATGTTACCAAGACTCCAAGGTATTTAAATTGCTGCACTTGTCTTAGATCAGTCCCATTTACTGTGATGGTGCATTTGGCAAAATCTGCTTTTTTGATGTCATCATAACTTCTGTCTTCTTAATATTCAAATTGAGTCCTTTGTTCTTACTTTCTGTCACAATCGTATCATACTAATTTCTGTAGCCCATTTCATTTCTTGCTATTAAGACAGTATCATCATATCTCAGGTTATTTATATGTCCTCCACAGCTATTCCAGGAATATCTTTTATAGACCTAAAAATGCTTTCACAATACAGTGAGACAGGTCTGGTGATAATATGCATCCTGCCTAACACCTTTTTGATCTTCTGGAAAGTTCCAATCTTTTTGTCTATTCTTATAGCTGCTGTTTGTTGCCAATATATGTTCTGAATGATTCTTAGATCTTTGCATTTGATGTTTAAGTTCTCTAACATTTTGGAAAGTTCTTGATGGTTTACATTGTCGAACGCCTTGGTGTAGTCTATAAAGCACAAGTATAGATCTGCTTTTACTTCTATTGATCTTTCTATTAGTGTTCTTAGGATATATATAGCGTTGCTAGTGCCCTTGCCTTCAACAAATCCACACTGCTCATCACTGATTTCTTGTCTTATTCTGCTTCTGTCTTATCCTCAGTAGTATCTTTGCCCTTATGACTCATAAGACATAGTGCTGTGATCTTCACATTCCACTGCTTTTGATTTCTTGCAAAGCAATAAATATGGACTTTAGTAAATCTTTTGGAATACAACCACTGTCATATATGTCTTTTAAAAAGCTTTTTATCATTTCCCTTTTCTAGATTTCCAGAGCTTGAATTTCTTCTGCTGTTATGTTATCTGGACCTGGAGACCTTCCCCTCTAATGTGTTTTGTGGCATCTTCAACTTCAGCTGAAGATGGTCCCCATGTGTCTGGTATATTTGTTCTCTGTAATCATCGTGAGTTCTCCAATATATTCCATCCATCGCCCAGTTATGTTTTCTTCCCCATTAATATCGCACCTTCTTTGGTTTAGACATCCAGTTGCGTGTGTGACTTTCTCCCGTGATGTCATTTATTTGTTTGTGTAAAGGGTTGTGTGTTTTTTGTTATGCTGTTTCTAAATTAGCTGCATTTCAGTTGAGCCAGTTCTCTTTCTCTCCCCTGCACCTGTCTTTGATCTCCTTATTTAGTCTGTCATATTCTTCTGCATTTGGTTGCTTTTCTTCTTGTCCATTACTGTAATTTTTCCCTCTGTCATCCATTTCTTCCTTACATTGTTTTTTATTTTTGGTATGATTTCAGATGATGTTTGGCATATTGACTCCTTTAGCATTTCCCACTGTTCATCAATGCTTTGTATCTTTGCTATTGCGTTTTCCTATTATTACCAATGTTGTACCTCTCTCTCATATCTTCATCTGTTCAAATAGATCTAAATTTAATTTGATGTTTTGTGGAGCCTTCTTTATTCTTTCCAATTTTATTCTAAATTTTCCGACTACTGGTACATGATGCTGCTGCAATCTGTGCCTTGTTTTAAGGATAGCAAACCATTCCTAAATCTTTTAGGCACTAGAATGTAGTCTATTTGATTGTACGTATTTCCTCCTGGACTCCTCCATGTCCATAAGCGTCTGGGGTGGTGTTAAACCAGGTGTTTCCTAAATCATGTAGTGTCTCTGGCCCATTCTATCAAGTGTCCCCTTTGGTTTCCTTTTGCCCGTCCATTTTTTCCCTGTTACACCTTAAATTCCGCTGCCTACCTTAGCATTGAAATCTCCAAGGAACAAGTCATCTCATGTCCTTTGCACTGTTCAATGCTATTTGAGCTCATTGAAAAATTGATCTGGGTCTTCTTCTGAACTCTCTATAATTGGGGCATATCCTGTAAAATGTTGATGTCTACAGGTGTCCATTTATTTTACCAAAGACTCTCCCTAAAACTGTCAGTTCCCTTCAAGCGTCTTTGATCTCTCTGAATCTATATTTTTCCCTACTTCTCTACTTAACGTGTTCCCTCCAGATAAATGATCCTATATCTGTCGATTGCAGCTCTCAGCCCCCCATCGCATCTCACTTGCCTAAATGTCAATTCACATTCTTTCCATTTCCTTCTTTATGTTTAGAGCTTTCCTGTTTGGGCCATTGTTCTTACTTTCCAAGTTGCCACGTTTAGTTGGTGATTTGTTTTTATCCATAACTTTTCTTGGGAAAATAATGTGGTGGTTTCCCTTGCCTTCCCCCACACATGAGGGCTATTCTCCATCTTGGACAACCATTTGTGGTTGTCAGGACAAAATGAAATGCCCATCTCTGATTAACAGAGAGGTTTCCACTTATCGTGATTATTATATATTCTTATTATATGTATTAGATTATTTTATATATTATATATATATCCCTATAGATTATGTATATTAGTTAATATACATGATTTCTTCAACTGGATCAGACAAAGCATCATGTATGTATGTATGTATTTTGTCTGATCTAGTTGCTAGCAAATCATGTATATTAACTTTACTATTAAAACTAGTCTTTTTTATTTGATTTTAAAGTTCACAGATCAAATTCTTATAGGCTGGTGTATTCAGTAATAAATACTAATAAATCCTCTGTAAAAATGTTTTGGATTACATACTATTAATTTTTGTACAAACATGTGAGAATCTATTAACCAAACAGCTTTATTATTTGCTCATCAATAAGTAACCCTCCTATCTTCATTTAAAGGATTTTAAAATAAAACTACATTGAATATTTATTTTATATTGTCCCCGTGTCAGGTTTTAACAATTCTTTACACTTCTTTTTTCTCCTCAATGTACCAAATTCAAGCAAACAGAAAGAAAAAAGCGAAGTTCTCACTTGCTGGCAGAGAAAATGTAGGTATCAATTCTTGTATTCTCAGAAGTGTACAGAGCAAACTTCACTATCAGTTATCTTGAAATGATACGTTCTCTAAAGTCAACAACGATACCTGAAAGAAGTGATAACCAATAGTAAAATTCAGATTAAAGTGACATGAAAGTACTTAAAATCATGTCTCAAGCTGAAGAGGCATGATTTTATGACATTCTTGAATGATTATTCAATATTGCTTAACATTATAGCACTCCATGAAGACTCATGGGGCTCTGATGTTGAAGGGTTTGCATGCCGGTGGTTCCTGTGACTGTCTATTAACACACTTTGTTGACCCCAGTCCTACTTGTACATTGTGCAATTCCAAGTACCTTAAAACACAGTACGATGTGTGAAAATTTGTGAAGTGATTGCTGAACAACTTAGTATATCTCTCTTATCTACCTCCAACACAGTGACTATAGATTATTTTCTGCAAGTTTGTCTCTCATTACTACAAACTGTCAGCGATAGTATATCTATGAAAGACCCTGGGGGTTAGAAGCATTTATACAAACATTTAACCCTTAGAACCGGCTCCTATATTTAAGGATTGATGTACCCTCCATCCCGAGCTCCCAATATATTGGTCTGAGCATATTTTTTCCCCTATTTTTTCGGATTTGAAAATAAATTGTGTACAAATGAGACGAAAAACACAACCCATGTGTTTCGAGATAGCTGCACTGTTGTGTGATTTTATTGTACTGATAAGGTAATTAGTTAAGTATTTAATCTTCATATGTAGATATTGCTTAGTATCCCACATATTAAATCAAATAAATTTTAAAGTTTAGTATTCAAATATATAATAAGCAGTAATAGCATGATGATGAGGTAAATCAATAACAAATTATAGAGCACTTAAGAGTGCTAAATTATCGTGTTTTAATATAACTCTGATGTGTACTGTTTCTGCCCAGGCTTGGGGAATAGATTTTAAGGTACAGGTGGTCAGGGTTCAAGGTTAAGGAGATATAAGTTGCACTTGCACAAGCAGGATTTGACACCTCATTGGCAGAATGAGGAATTTGTTTAGCTAGCGTTCCACTGGAACTATTAGCACTCACAATCATGGGTATGTCTGGAGTGCTATGATGTTTGTTCAATAACAAGTGTGACCTCATATTGTTCTTTTAACAAGACATGAAAGGTTGGAGTAGACTTATGGAAGGAGACATCCCGGCAAAGAAAAGACCATGGAAAGATGGATTTAGGATGTAACTGATGATTTTAGCATGACAGCTGCAAATGCTGAACATCTGGCCAGGAGAGGAAATTCAGAAGGACTGTTATGACAAAAAAGTTCTTCTCAGGATAGCTATTTGATGATGGTGCTGCTGTTCTCTGTTGCTATAATTCTGTAGGATGAAATGTCTGATGTCCAAAACCAGTTTAATAAATTTGAAAGATCTCCAAATGCATTTATCTTCTAAATGCTTTGTCTCTAAGTGAGTATAGTATTGTAGGTTTCAATTGATACATACTGAAAATGATGTATTCAGCACTTATATCCATTCTTCAACATATTCAATGTTTATACCTGTTGAATAAAGTCTTGGTCTGATCCATCCAGATTTTCCTCTTTCTTAGCCTGCTGCCCTTTTTCTATCTTGATTTTCTGCAGTAGATGTTGTGTGTCTGTTGATTTGAAGGTAGCCACATGATCGGCAAATCCTACTACTGTCTTCTTCTTTCTTTCTTTTCTCAATCCTGTTTGCTTACCCGTCAGGTCAGAAGAGATTTCTAAAATGGGCCATTGTATGTGTTTCGTAGATAGTGTCTTTCTTCGCCTCTGTTATCTCTGAGGTCCATCTTTTGCATGGCCGGCCTTTTGCTTTGTACCCATTGTATGACTAGCATTGCTCTTTGAGGTGCACTGTCTGCTGGTAATCTGCTTATGTGGCCAAACTATTTAATTTGTTGTTTCTTGATGAAGTCTAGTACTGATGTTGTATCCACTTTTTCCTGATGTCTTCATTTCTCAACCGGTCTCTTGTTACACCAGCATTCTCGTGACACTTCATCTCTGTCGTGACTAGTTTCCTTCTATCATTTGTTGTCAGTGACCAGGTTTGGCACTGGTAGCATAATGTGGGAAGAAAGATTGTGTTGAACATTGCTCTTTTGTGTTCATGGTGACATGTTTGCATTTAAAATTGAGCGCCATTTGTTCTATCATTTGATTTGCTTTGTAGCATCTGTGTTGAATTTCATTAGTTATTCTTCCGTTTGCTGAAAAATGCTCTCAGGTATATGAAGTTTTTTACTTGTCTTAGTGGCGTTGTAGATGCAGATATTGGTAGTTTTTTCCTATATGGCGAATGTCATTGCTCTGTTTTGTTGATGTTCTCATATTGTATTCGTTACATGCTAACTGGAGTCTGTTGATGTGTTGTTGTAGCTGTTCTTCTGTTGTTGATATGATTGCATTACTTACTTACTTAATCCCGTCATGCCTAGTGACACTAGGGCTGAAAGGACTCCATGCTCTCCTGTCCGTGCAACCTTCAGGCCAGAGCCCCGTCAGAGTGCGGTGTCAGTTCCTCTTCCATCATGCGCCTCCATTTTTCCGTGGTCTGCCTTTCTCTTTCCCTCTGGTTGTCCAGTGGGGGCTATCCTTTGAGGCATTTCTTATCTCATTCTCATGCATGTCCGAGCCATTTCCATCTTCTCTTTTGAGTATGTCATTCATTGCCTCTTGTCTTGTGTCTTGGAGTAGTTGGTTTTTGGATATTTTTACTGGCCAAAAGATTCCCAAGATTCTCGAGAACAAGTGGTGGAAAACTGACAGCCTGCTAGTATCCCCTTTGGTCATCCTCCAACACTCCGATCCGTAGAACAAAACTGGCAAAACAATGCTTTTATAGAGTTTAAGCTTTGTGGTCCTATTGTGATTTGGACTTCCATACTGGTTTCATTCTGGCAAAGCGGTTCTGGCCTTACTTAGACGTGATTTTATATCTTCCTCTGTGCCACCATTTAGTGTCAGTACGCTCCCAAGATATGTAAACTGCTCAACCCTTTCCAGTGTTTCATTTTCTAACATTACTGGTTGTTGAATTTCACTGTTTGTCATAATTTTTGTTTTTCCTGTGTTTGTTTTGGGCCTACTGTCTTTGCCGTGCTGTGAAGTATTGTACTTTTCTCTTGTATATGTTCATATTTGTGTGCACTCAGGGCTATATCGTCTAAGTCAGGTCCTCAAGCATCTCGAAAGGGTCCATCTTATTCCTCTTGGTGCTTGTTGTTTTATGGCATTTTTAGCACCCAGTCAATTGTAATACTAAACAAAGAGAGGACATTACGCATCCCTGTCTTACCCCAGATTTTACTGGGAATGTTTTGTTGGAATTCTTTAGGTTGCAGGAGAAATCTTTATAGAAGAGGGCTATGATGTTGACAAGCTTCTGCGATGCCCCGTATTGTCTCAGTATCTTCCATAGGCTGTCTCTGTGGACGCTGTCGAATACCTTTTCAAAATCTATGAAGTTGATATATATAGTCCTTTGCCACTCGCTACATTGTTCTAAAATGTTACGCAGGATAAATATATGTTCATTTGTTCCTCTTCCTTTCCTAAATCCTGCTTGCTCCATTCGTGACACTTGTCTACTGCTTCTTATATTCGCATTGTGACAATTTTGCAGAATATCTTGCTGGGGATTAAAGCAGCGTGATTCCTCTCCAGTTATTGCAATCTGTTAGGTCTCCTTTCTTGGGAATTTTCACCACAGTACCCCTAGTCCAATCCTTAGGCAATTCTTCTTTCTCCCAGATATCTGCAAACAATGACTCTAATATGTTTGCAGTAAGATGGATCGATCTTGAAAGCTCTGCTGTCATTTCATCATTTCCCGGTGCTTTGTTGTTTCTCAGGGATCCCAAAACTTTTACTATTTCTTGCTTTCTGGCAATTTGAGGTTGATATCAATATCCTGTCTACGGTGGGATATCCGGTGGATGTTCAGGATCAGGTCTGTTGAGCACATCTTCAAAGTGGGATGTCCATCTCATATCCTGCTCCTGCTCTGTTGTCAACAATTGTCCCAGACTGTTTCGACTGGGATGTTATGGTTGTGTCTTTTACCTCGCATAATTGTTTGGGAATCTTGTACAGTGTGTGCAGATCATGTACTTTAGCAGCCTTTTCTGCTATTTCTGCTGTCTTTTCCATAAATTTTCTCTTGTCTGTTCTAGCACTTCTTTTTACCATTTTGTTTAGTCCTGTATATTCTTTTCTTGCCTTATCTTTTTGACGTTCTGATCTAATGCTATTGATGAGTTTTTTTTTCTCCTTTCGCTTTTGGATGTATTCTAAGGTCTGGCCACTTATCCACTCTTTATGTTGTCCTTTACTGGTTCCCAGTACCCTACTGCTAACTATTTTATATGTGCCTTTGATCGAATTCCATTTTTCTTGGATACTTTCAGTTGGTGTTGTGTCTGGCTGCTCTGACAGGATTTGAAATCTGTTCTTTAGTTCCACTATATATTTGTAGCAATCTCTCTGTCTTTTAATAGGTTAACATTAAAGTATTCTGTTCTTGTCTTGGCTTGTATATATGTTTTCTTGAGTTTGAGCCTGATCATAGCAGCGACAAGGTGGTGGTCGCTGCCCGTCAGCTCCTCTTTTCACCTTTACATCAAGTAATGTCTTTCGCCATTTGCTGTTGATCATAAAGTGGTCTATCTGGTTTTCATCTCTTCCATTTGGGGATATCCATGTGTACTTGTGTATGGTCCTGTGTGAAAACAATGTGCCTCCTATGATCAGTCTGTTTTCTAGACAAAAATTGCTCAACATTTCTCCATTTTCATTTGCAGTGCCACATCCCTCTTTCCCAATTATTGCTTCTCTGTGTCTGTTATTGTTTCCAACTTTTGCGTTAGGTCTCCCATTATGCACAAAACGTCCTGAGCTGGAACCTTGTCCACTATTTCCTGTAACCTTCTATAAAAAGTGTTTTGTCTCTTCTTCAGCTTCGTTAGTGGGTGCATAGCATTGAATGATAGTTAGCTTTCCTTGTTTCCCATTAAATCGGCTTTCAACAATCTTTCATTAATCAGATTGCCACTCTAAGAGATGTTTATTCAATCCTTTCCTTATTATAGTGCAACTCCTGCTGAATGATTCCGTCGTCTCTTCCTGAGTATAAGATGGTTTCCCTGTTCTAGTTGTCGTCTGTCCAAAGCCTGTCCATCTACTTTCGTGACCCTAGAATGTGTAATTTATAGTGTTGCATCTCTTTTACCACCTGTGATGTCTTTGTGGTCTCGAATATTGTTCTGACGTTCCAGAATCCTATTCTTAGTTTAGTTTTGATCCAGCAGACTTGAATTCAGCATGGGCTTCTTGCAGGCTTTCACCCATACTGTTCATGCTGCAGTGGTACTCTGTCTCAAGACCGCTGGACATCGAGCATTTTTCCTTTGAAGTTTCTGTAACATTTTTCTTTTATGGGGCAGAGTTGTTAGCACTGCGCCCAACCCTCAACCTGGAGGACCAGGAGGCCACATTTAGTCTGACCTCTCACCTTGGACCTGTCCGTGCGTGGGTAACCCGTTTCCCGGAACAGACGTTCCTGCCGGCATAGCTTTCTGGATCATTGAGGCACGCAAGCCCCCCACCACTACAAGGTAATGGCCTCATGGGGGATATGATGTCATGATCATCTGCAAAAGAAATTTAAGAGTTCTCCGAGTTATTTCCTTCGCTGGTGTTAGCTATTTTACGATGTTCATAGTTCATAAGTCGGTTCCTACTTCACTGCACGGTCACCCCATAATTGCTCCGTTCCTGTGCCAATGAAAATCACACAAATGCTAACAACTGTGAAATGTTTCCTGTGTGAACTAATTCCAGAATGAAATAGGCTGCGCTCACAAAAGCAACCTGCCGTATAAAATGCATATGGTCGTACGCTAATGTAGCAACACAAAACTGTTCATCACCTGAATTGCAATTCTTGTCAAAGGGAACATCAACAGGGACACAATCCAACTTTCTGCACCATATAACTGCATACAGCAGATTGAGCTTGTTCGTCATAACCGCTGTCCGCCATTTTCCGAATACACACAACAAACGCACGGTTGACACAGCAAAAAGCATTCCATGTAACATTCATAGCTCACAGCGTTGCTCAAGCACTAACTCAGTAGCTCGCAACGAAACCGAAAATACCTAACCAAACATGGCAGAAATGCGCTACAATACCCAAGTATGATGCACATAATCTTGTTCTGTATTCTTTCCTCCTGTTATGGCTGAGAGTCAGAATCTCCAGAAAATATTGAATCACAGACAGGATCAGACCCTGATAAAAGAGACATAGATTTCACTCAAGTCATTGTCTGGCATGAAAGACACAACAGAGTGAACTTTTCTACCTCATTGATAGATGGTGTAGTCAACCTATGAATGGTGAACTACTGCCTTGATAGAGAGAACAGCTGTTACATATTTAGTGTCATGGATAATATAATCTATGTGACTATGTCCTGTACTGACACAAGTCTGCACTTTGTCAATTGAATTAATTATTCATTTCATCGGCTGGGGTTATTTGGCTAATGCACATGGTAGGGTTGTTGCAGAGCGAAGTGGGCATACAGGACAACTACTTCTAGTATGAGGATGGAGGTTGAGGCCGTTACTGCTGCCCTCCATTGGATTTTTCTGGGACTTCATTTACTGGGGCAGTTGTATCTGACTCTCAGTCGATGCGTAACAATATCCAGAAGGGCAGGTTTCGGTATGAGTGGATGTCGTCTATAGAAGTTTCTAACCTCCAGCGGCTTACGTGGATATACTATGTCCTGGGCATGCAGGTGTTTCTGTAATGAGAGAGCGGACAGGCTTGCATCAATTGTTGGGGAGTTGACGATGGATAAGGGGGACATTATTCGGTTTCTTCGCGACTCTCTGTTGGATGAGGGGCGCTAAAATCGATGTTGAATCGATCAAGCAATTTAAGCAGTTTGGAGTTACCCGTTGTTCAAGTCAAACTGGATGCCTGAAAGGCAGAGTGAGAGGTGTGTTTAATCAGCGAGCCACAGGAACCATCAGTATGCATACTCTTTTATATCTGTTGGGGTAGACTGAGCACCTATGGGTCTGCCCGGAGTGCATTGACGTCAGTTTAGTAACCAATAACCAATCATCAGAAAATCATCCAATAGCTTGTCATGGGCAGATCTTTGCCACCCTAACAACACTTTGGAATTTCTCTGTCATATAGACCTCTGCAGCTATCTTGCATAATCATCAGTTACACCCTGAATCAATTTTCTCCATGGTCTTTCTCTTCTTTGCTGGGAAGCCTTCATAAGGGTCTCAACCCTTTTCGTTTCTTTTATGTGTCGAAATCGTCAATTTTCTCATTCTATTTTGTAGCGTCAGTTTCTTTGATTTTGAGTTCTTTCTTGATAGATCTATTTGTTCTCTTCCTGTGCAGGGTTTAGGGATGATTCTTTTTAACATTTCTATTCAAAGCACAGATATACTTTCCCCACTGTCTTGTAAATTGTTAATTGTTCTACTTCACACCCATAAATTGTCACGGATTATTCATGCTCTTAGTATTCTGATCTTTGTTTACCTATCAGTTCCATTCCATACTTTTCCCAATATGTACAAAATAAAGTATGCTAAAACCTAAGCTAAATCAACTTTGTCGACATACTAAAATATAGGATAGATTAGAGAAAAGAAAACAAGAACTGTCATAAACTAAATTTATCTGCTAACTCTGTCTTTTATTGCAAGTCTTACCTTTGACTATTTTATATTGCATGTTTGTTCCTTCAGCGGAGACTGTATTTATATTCGTTTATGTTGGAGCATATGACAGATGACGCGGTTCAAGATTACAATAAGATCAACAAAAGAGGGAATATATTATAGGTGATACTTGCAATATAAAAATGACATAATGCCCTGGAGAAGATTATTCTGGATTGCATATCTATTTTGGATAGATGAGAAAAAGGGAAAAACAAGGAAGATAGGCAAAAATGTAAAAAAATGAGTTGAGTATGACTCGGCACCTCACGCAGGACATGGAAGACATTTAGAACTGCTCTCATGGAATCCCAAATGCTGGCAGAAACTAGGTAGATGATGATGTATGGAAACACAAAGTAATGTAGTTTTTTAAAGTTACAATAATAGATCAGCAAAGTTTTGACCAATGCAATTGTATTAACCCTTTAAGCCTTTAACACTTCAAAACGGCGACAGCACAGATGACCAGAAGGACAGATTTTCAGCACTGCTAGCGTTCTAAACAAAACACCTGAGTCGATTTCATTGTGACTATGGGTGACTTTAATGCTAAAATCGGCAATGACAACAAGGCATAGACATTCATCGGCAAACATGGCATGGCCCATGAACCAAAAAAGGGAAAGCTACTGAAATTATCGAACGCTAATATGGCTATAGCTAGTACCTTTTCCCACACAAAGACATCCATAAAACAACGGGAAATTTTCTGACCAACATACAAAAAACAGATTGATCATTTGTATAAACTCGAAATTTTGTATGTCCATCTCAATTAAAAGAGCATACAGAGGGGCAGATATTGAGCGACCACAACTTATGCATTGCCAAAATAAGAACTAAATTAAAAGTACTATACAAACCGCAAAAAACCAAGAAAATAGATTCCCAACCCACTGTTCCCAAAAATTCAAGTTCCTACAATATCAATATTCATAATAGATTCAAACTTACATAATGTCACTACAACAGGACACACCCAGAAGAACATAGAAAATCATTGGAACTTTTTTAAAAACACTATTTAAAACACAGCAGCAGAAACAGGGATATATAAAGGAAAGGAAGTGGTTAAGGGGAGAAACATGGCAAAAATCCAAGAAAGAAAAAAAAGTTAAACTAAGAATCTATCGACTCAAAGCGAATCAACAGTCCTGAAATAGACAACTGGACGGGGACTGCCTAGAGTAGTTGATATAGCTCGCCTCCCCCTGTGAGGCGCCTCATGGGTGGGTTCGGGGAAACCCACTGTCCGGCATTTGTTGAGTCCCCCGGTCTTACTCAGGGCGATAAGTGAGTACCTCTGAATCGGAAAATCTCCTGTATGGCGAGGGTACTAATTCAGTACATTGAGCCAAAGATGCCAGTGTAATAATTTACAATTGCTGTGCATTTAAAAAATGGGAAAAAAAATTTTCCCAAAAAAACAGTTTCAGAATGGAACGTCTGGGGCGGGCGAAGAAAAAAAAAAAAAAA
>JADZMA010001283.1:0-22309 GCA_020796225.1 Arion vulgaris
GATTTCTTACAGTGGCTAATTTTTAAATACGATTTTCTTCTTCTTCTTCTCTCGTTTGTTCTTCACTGCCAATTTTATCATTCATTTTGTGATATATAATTGATCTTTGACAAGAACGGCTTATCTACTTTGTGCAATTATGCACCTATGGTGACTAGACCCGCCCACCCGATTTCAGCCAGCTGTTTATTTACTAGGGTAACTTTCCCTAGAATGATCTGCTGTGACCGTATATTTGGCTTGGATCTACGCTTTACGATCATCTTTTGCCACTTATTTGGGCTTTGTGATCTACGCCAAATAGTGAATCTACACTGAGCGCCATTTCTGACTGTGAGGTCGTTCTGGATTGCACTTGATTTGATATTAAATAAAATAATTTAACAGAAGATCATTGTAAATATGTGGTCTTTAGAAAAGAATATTATAACTTCTATGTGCAGATAAATAAAATATGTTCTGAGGGAAGTCAATGTACAAAGGAAACTTATCAGACAGAACAGAGCTTCTATTGTATAAACACCAAATAGATATCTTGTTTTATCATTATTATTATATATATTCCTCTCGTACTGTTATATATTCATAGCAAGCAATTTCTCAATGTAACTATCCTGGGAACTCCTTCAATCTCCTCTATGGAATTAAGTATGATATTTCTCTCTTGCTCAGTAAAACTCAAGATTTCACTAGGGCATCTTTTCTTTCTTGAATACTTTGCCTCCCACTTCAATGCCTGCTTTGTGATTCTTTGATCAACCACTTTAAGTCTTTGTTGATTTAGAAACTTGTAAATGTTGTTTGTTTGTAGTAGATAAAAGTATCTTTATGCTGCATGCATCTTTCAACCAAAGAATAAATCTTATATTGGTTATATTACGATGTGTTAACTGTATTTACAAGAAAACTATCATCTAACTCCTTGCAGAGAATCAAGTTAATAAATATAAACATTTTTAAAAAATGAATGAAATGAAGAATTTAAAAAATTATATACCATGTTACTCTTATATATTACAGTATAGTTTCTGTAACATGTTTCTTGGTTGAGATTAGCAGTGACAAGATCATTGATGAGCTCAATCTGCTTGTCAGAGTCTCTTGTGAAGAACATCCTAGATCTCTCATTTTGATGACGTTCAAGAGTGTCCAACTGCAGTGTTAGCTTCCTCTAAAATACAAAGTATTGATAATAAATTAATGTTTTCATAGAGGATGTAATGCTATATAGATATGATGTATAAAAAAAACCATACAGTACTATGTCTTACAATTTGGAAGTTCTGTCACAAGATGGTTGCATAACACAATTTCAATATATACAATTTTCAAGTTAGGAAATGTTGTTAATTAGCAGCTATCTGTTACTTTTCCAAACAATTATTGCATATGGTAAGTTTGTCAGGATTCTGTCATGCAAGTTACATTCACTTGCATACTGTATAGCATTGTTAGATATATCTGCTCGTATGTTGCCGGGGCTCTCAAGGGGAGCAAAGAAAAGTAACACTGCGATCTAAAAGCAAGAGGTGTCTGAGGTTGAGGCCTAGGGAAGCTACTCTAGTAAATAAAAAGCGCTGCAGAAATTGGATGTGCTGGCATACTTGTAGGCGCATCTTCAATGTACAATCGTTCTTAGGCTCAGATCACAGAATTGGTTTAACAAAGTGGTCGATATGGAGCGTAAGAAGAAGAAGAATCCCTAATGGAAAGAGGATGTGTAAATGATTCAAGTATTGGTGGTGAATCTACAACCCTAATCAGACTGCAAGAATACTAAGTCAAATGTTGTGTGGCTAGATCAGAGCATATCTGAAGTCAAGAAGAATAGTATACCAACATAGAACTGGTATCGTAGAGTTGCCCCAAGCTGAGAGACATACGGAGGAAGACATCAAAGCACTTATAGACTAATTGGTTTGATATGCAGTATGATGATGCATGACTAAACTAAATTAATTCTTCTACAAATACAATCAATTGAATATTCTACTATTGTACTGTTTAACCTAGTGGTAACTCACCAGTTAACATTGGTAGATTCTGTCCACTGTAATGTAAGCAAACTGAGGCTTCTAAGCAGTACCAAGGCTGTCCATTATATACACACATAGGTTCATTGTTCAAATCAATCACAGCAGGTTTCCATAAGTCTTGCGTACAAATCAAACACAGGTCGTGTCTCGCAACAGAACCATATCTGACTCAAATGATCCTACTGCAAAATCTGATATGACAAAATATATAGTATTTTAGTAATGGTAACTGTCTTTAAATTAATACTTCATATACATGTTATTTTTTCTTTCTTTATGGGGGCAAGTATGATCAAGTGTCATAGAAACATTTATTAAAATTGTCATGTTCAAACCTTCAATATTCCATCATAAGCTTAGATAGAACGCTACAAACAACCATATAAAGCTCGGCACAGGGTAGTGTAGACCATAAGTCCATATCCCCAAAATGAAAGTTGATTAAACTGGCCAGTACACATTCTAAAATGAATTTTAGACACCCAAAGACATCTAGGACATCTTGCTGACAATTTGATTTATTGAGACAACATCTCATTGTTTAGACTTTCAAGAATAGAAAAGTGATTGCAGAAGAAGGAAATGGACAAACAACAGACCTGCAGAAGATGGAGAGTGTCTGCCACAGCACAGAGAAAAGTGGATAAATTAGAGCACTCAAATACTGGTTATGGGCACATTAATCAGATCTTTTGTAATAAAGTTGCTCTTAGCAAAACTAATAAGGCTCCCATATGGATCTGGAGAAAACTGTGGACTTAATCTTGACCCCAAGTTTGATGATCTATCATGACCAATGATCTCAATGAAGAATAAGATTTTCCAAACCTAATATGGTTCCACAATAAAGTTTCTGAGCTCTTCTCCACTTCTACACAGAAAGAAATTCATAATAATTTGCAAAAACTCTTCACCTATGGTATGGGAGATAGAGTGACAAATTCAACTACAGATGGATGAAAAACACAGAGGTCCAATGTTCAAATTTTACAAATTAAAGATCATATGGCAGTTAGAAATCAAAATAAATGTAGGTTGCATATCATAGCCTGGCCAACAAATTTGAATATTGCAAGTTAAATGTTAGTTAGTTAGTCTTTCCTCTTGGGCCTGTGGCGGCGATGGGCAGAGGTCATAGTTCTCCATGTCTCGCGGTTCGTTGCTATCTGTTTTAGGTCTTTAATGTTTACTAGGCCCATCGTTGAGCCTTCTCTGGTGATGGTTTCTCGAAGAGTCTCTCTTGGTCTTCCTCGTTTTCTTTTTCCCTCTGGTGTCCATATGAGGGATTGGTAAGGGAGTCTTCTCTCATCCATTCTAAGTGTGTGGCGATGTAGTTCCATGGGCGCTTTCTTATAAAATTTGATACATTTTCTTGCTTGGTCTCTTGTTTGCAAGTTAAATGTAATTTCTACTAAATCTATTATCATGAAACAAACAGGGAAGTGAACCCAATCCAAAACAGGCATGAGGAAATCAGATGTGCTGAACCAAAGTGGACAAATATCGAATATTTGATGTAAACATAGCATGAGTTTATGTTTAAATGGTTCAAACTACACAAAATTACAAAAGGTGGTTTACAAAGTGGTTATACTAGAGTGAATGAAGAAGAACAGTGATGATGGCTATTACTAACTTTAATCTCTTTGAAAAACCTATTTTGTGAGCTTTTTCTCCTGGAACATTGATTATTTTTTCCCTCAAGACCTTGTTCCACATCCCAATGATGTACACCAGAAACCAAGAAGCTTGGTTAACAGAGCAATGAATGTAGTTCTGAAGATGACATATCTGCTAGGAGGAAATCAGCCCATTCATCTTCAGTGTGCTCTTAAGTTGTAAGAATAAAAGACAATTCAGCATGACAAATTTCAACCACCATCACTTTAAGTCAAGCAGTTCATTGAGATTTGAAAGAAAGTTCTCGATACCAACCGTGTCAGAATAGGTCGCCAGAGAGCAACCAACCTGAAGTCAAAAGTGCAGCCTTAGCAACAGCCTGATGCAGGGAACAAGAGGGTAAACTGGTTTTTCATTGAGGAATGCAGAATAAATGTATCTCACAAGGTTGACAAGTACATAATGGACCCTAAAGATAGTAGTCAAAATTTGTTTAAATGGTACCATAGTGTTTGTTGTGGTTCAGTTCTCTTCTGGTAATTATTAAATGGACAATATTCAACCAAGAAACAAAACTTATTAGTAGGAACTAAACTTTTCAGTTAGTAAGAACTAAACTTATTAGTTAGTTCACCTTTATAAAGATTTCCATCAATATCTGAAGGACGAGAAAATGACCATCCAAATGCTCTAAGATCATTGTCAATACTTTTTCCCACAATTCTTTGGGAAAACTCTTTATGTAGACCAAAGTTTGCACCATTGTAAATGTAAACAACACCAGAATCTTCTTCATATGGTGCCCCAACAGCAAGATCTATATCAAGAGAGAAAAACAACAAATTTTATAACTACATATTAATATATAAAAGAGTTCCTTTATATTAAGTTCTGTACCCTTTAAACCCTCATCAAGTCAAGTAGTAGCATTCCCTTACGGGCGTCGCATTCATCACAGCCCGCCTGAAAAGCTCTGTCTCTTGCAAGTTCTCCAACCTCTTCTAGCGTCATGTTCAAGGTTTCTTTGATGTCCTGCTGCCCCCTTCATCTTGGTCATCCCTGCTTCGTTGTCAGGAACAATGCTTTCCATTACTTTTCTCTTCAGATCGCTGTGGCATTTCATGCGCCAAAATATTTCATCTTCAGGGATATGATGTTATTTATGAGCCAATGCTCCTTAATATGCAGGTCTTGTAGGATGTCTTAGTTTCTTCTCTTCCTTGTCCAGGATGTTCGAAAACTTTTCATAGCACCTTTTTCAGAAAGCTTCAATTTTGTTTTTAATGTTTGTGTTATGGTCCATGATTCAGATACATTTTGCCACAGGGAATATGCATGTTCTCAAGTCTTACTTTTGTTATTTTGCTTGTGATGTGCCATAGTTTCTTCATGCTGACCACCCTCTGGAAAGCCAAGGCTATTCTTCTAACTTCTTTTGTACAATCTCCATTGTTGGTAATTATAGAGCCAAGATTCTCAAAGTATGTGACGTTCTCAATGTCTTCATTATTGATGGTAATTTTGGGTTGAGATTTTGCTTTGTCAGTGGACATAGTTTTAGTTTTCTTTATAATCTGAAAAAGGTTATGATCTTCGCTGTGCTTCTTAACAGACCGAACTAGATGTAAACCTCATACAAGAGTTAAACCAATGGCCATGAAAAATGAAGAAGATACAAATATCTAACCTTCAAAATGGTCCCGATTTAAGTCTCCAACATTTGCAACTGCAGTGCCAAATCTAGCACCTGGAGTATTTGATCCTGCTAGCAATGGCTGCGTCAACTCAAGAATGAACTGGAAAATGATAATACCACTGGACAACATGTTTATGTAAATATGCTTGGAGAACAAACTGTCATCTTTACAAAATAAACTGCCTATCAGTATAACGTACTGCTGTTATCAAGTTGCTTCATAAGGCATGTTGGTCCTTACAAGAAGTCTTGCACCAAAGTATTTCCAGTGCTATTGCAGTGTTCATTTCTGCAGCAATTTGTTTTTACAGATTATATCCAGTCTCCTTCACAGTTATCATTATGCAATATAATTGATGTTGTTTGTTTGCATTCGTTCTTATTAACTAAGTTTAAATACTCTTTGTGATATGTGTGCGTTTCGACTAGATTGTGAGAATGTTGGATAGAACGCATCTGCAGAACTCTGTAGCACCAACAACAATCCTAAGATATCTCAGAGAAAACATGCACTCACAAACCAAACAATTCGGTTTGGAAAAACTAGTTTACATGGTTATGCTATAGTGAACATAAAAAAAGCCTGTCTGCCCAGCGTGTTCGTAGCGTGTTGGACTACAGGTGACTATCCCTCTGTTTGTGCGGGTTCAATTCCACGGGATGGCAGAAAAAGCCACAGATTGCCCAGATTTACGATGTTCGTGGCACCGAAGAGCTGAAAAGCTCAAGTGCTTCTGGATCGGAAAAAAAAACATAAAAAAGAAGAAAATTCATTATCAAGTAGCATGTCCCTTGCAGAACGCCGCTTTGTCACATCATGCCTGAAAACAGTCTCTAGCAAGTTCTCCCGTCACTTCTAACATCATGTTCACGGTTACTTTAATGTCCTCCTGCCACCTTAGTCATGGTAGACAACTACATCAACTTATTCATTAATTGTGTGCCAACTCTAAAGAACAATTCGAATTTCTTCCGATTGCAAATGCAGTGCTCATATATTGGAGTACTTAAACAATGCAAAAAAACTAAGCAAATAGTATTTCTAAGAACAGGAAAGCTTTAAGTGCTTACAAAATCTTTGTTGATGTAGACATAAACTCTTCCTTCATCTAGAGCTTCTGAATACAATGGAGCACCAACAGCAAAGTCATCCAAACCATCTCCATTCAGATCTATTGCACAGACTGAGGCACCAAATGAACTTCCCAACTGTTAGAAAAATAACAACAACAAACTAATAATGTGTAACCTGACTTTCTTTGTCTTGTTCCTGTGGAACATATGTTTGCAACTGTCAGATATCGTTGCGTATTTATCCTATGCAGAAACATCGTTATACACTTATTTGACATGAATGAAAGCATTTATTCCTAACTAATCATGTAGCACATCACTAATATAGATGCAGCAACTGCAACAACAAATACATAATAATCGCAAAACATATTACACGTAAACAAAATGTTCTATGAATTAAAGAATCCAAACTAAGGATATATGAGAACACCATATGGTGGTTTGGCATTATTTGCACTTCTTAAGTTAGTGAAATCCACTCCTAATGTGGGGCGGATATGGGGAGAGAGGGGGCGAATTTTTGCATGGTAATTTATTATTTTATTTACAATTCATAACTTCCATAACATTCATAAACAATATCTTTTGTAACATGTGGCCAAATTTTATAACAATATGTTTGTAGTTTTTTTTCTGTTCATTATAAGAAAGATAACTCTTGTTTTGGCTGGGCCTCCTGCATTATTAACTCTCACAATATAAACCACGTGACAAACTATTCTGGCATTACCAATTTCTGACAAGCCACTTCACAAAGTAAAACATTAAAAATAAACAAAATTATTCCCAATAACCATTTGAAGCTGTTTGTATATAATTCATTGAAGAATACTGCAGGTGAATTTATAGAATAAAGCTTTAAAATCTGTACATTTTAATATTGAAACTGTTCTCTACTGCTTAATCATAGAAACTTATCATATATTTTGTTACAGTACACTCCATTAATCATTTTTATATTTAAAAGAAAAAACAGTGTGTTCAAAATGGTTTCAGTGTGCATATACTAAGAAGTTAATGAAGACATCCGCCTGAGTGGTAACCGGGGCCCAATTTTGGAGTGTAAAGAATAGAACCACTGTTACCTGCCATGCATGTCGTAAGAGACGACTAAGGAGGTTTGTCTGAAATCGGATGCACATGTCCTAAACTTGTAGAAATCTATGCGTTTGGGGCCTACCAAACCAATGTGCAACGTATACACGTTCTTGGCAAAGATCAAACATATCACAAAGAGTGATTAAAATTGGTAGTAAAGCAACGCTGAAGAAGAATGAAGACATTAATTTAAAGGGAATCAATTAATTACCTGGTCTCCTTCTTTTACTAACAGCAGTTCAAAATTTCTGCTGTATGCAAACACCTGAAAAGTGAGTTGAAAAAAAATGCTGACATTTATTGTTAAAATTTTAATTAATATTGGAAAAAGTTGAATATAATATTCTCTACCTCATCTTTGTTTGTTCTCATAATCCCGCTGGTTATAGCATGTTACAGTCTGGAAAATGACGCGTGTGTCGCAGGTTTCAGCAAGAGTTGCATCTGCAGCTTTCAGTCTGACATGTCCGACTTCTGCATAGCTTTTTTGGATACTGAGTTAGCTTCTTCCTCTTCAATCACAAATTTAGTCAGATTTCTTGGTAGTCATCTGTTTTCAAGTCACTATAGGAGGCGGAGTGAAGTCTTGGTAAGCTTTAATCTTACGCTTCTTCTTGAGCGTCCATATCGACCGCTTGTTAATTACTCTTTGTGATCTGTATGTGATCCGAGCCTAAGAGCGATTATATGCTGTGCCAGTTATGCACTTATAAGTGGGCCAGCACAGCTGATTTCTGTGATGCTTTTTATTTATTAGGGTAGCTTCCATAGGCCCCTACCTCAGTCGCCTCTTATGACATGCCTTGCAGGTCACAGTGTTAATATTCTTTGATCCCCTTGTGAGCCCTGGCAACATACAGGTGAATCTTATGCTGATCCTGATAGTCAGTTACGATACATTGGATGCTACAAGCACATGCAGCTTGAGTGTAGTCCTCCAAGGGTGATGAAGCATCTTGCCCCAAATATAATATAAATAAAGCAATCCTCTACCATATCATAGACAGAGAAGATAACAAAAAGATCTATCCAGAAAGAACTCAAAATCAAAGAAAACTGGTTGATGCAAAAAATAAGAATGAGAAAATTGAAGTATTTTGGACATATAAAGAGACACAATGGGTTAGAGAAGACCATTATAGAAAAAGGCATCCTGAAAAGAGAGAAGAGAAAGACCACAGAAGATGAATTCAGGATCTTCTCTCCTTCTTGCGTTCGTTCTTTACGACCAATTTTAATCACTCTGTGATATGTTTGATCTTTGCCAAGAACGTGTATACGTTGCACATTGGTTTGGTAGGCCCCTAACGCAGACTTCTACACATTTAGGACACATGCATCCGATTTCAGTCAAACCTCCTTAGTCGCCCTCTTACGACATGCGTGGCAGGTAACAGTGGTTCTATTCTTTACACCCTAAATTTGGGCCCTGGTAACCACTCGGCGGAATTCAGGATGTAACATGATTTGAGCATGACGGCTGCAGAGGCGGGGCATCTGGTCTATTAGAGAGAGAAATTCAGAAGGACTGCTAGAGTATCAAAGTTCTGCTCAGAACAAGCTATTTGATGATGAATCCTCTACCAGCATGTATGGAGTAGAATGCAGCTCAGGATTGTTCCAAATGGGGCTAGAAATCTGATTAAATATACGTTTCTATAGAAATAAACATTATAAAACGACTTAAAATAGTTCCCATGTTTTAATAAATAAACTGGTGAGAATTGACATCCCAGACACACAATGTGTCCCAATAGGTTCTCAGTTCCCTTCAGCTAGTTGACAGTGTCAGTGTAAATTAGACACAGCAATCGCCGAGTGGTTACCAGGGCCCAAATTTGGGACGTAAAGAATAGAACCACTGTTACCTGCCACCGTGGCCAACGTTACTAACTGGCCACAGCGCGGACGGCAATATTGCCATGTGACGTCACAGGCTGAGGCGGTGTATTCTCACAGACTAACTATTGACTGTTACTATTGGGAAACGCTGATCTAGACAATACATCTTGCAGATGTTAGAAACTTGTTGGATGCATGTGTGTATTACAGAAGATGTTTTCTGATAAGTAGCTATAGTTGTTGCTCTCACATACTATTTAGTTTAATTTTATACAGAATACTTAGATTAATTTTAAATATGATAACTATTGTACTTACATCAGCTTATGGTAGTCTCTCTTCAGTTATCCATGAATAAGTAAGCTACATGTTTGCACAACACCACATCTTGATTAGCACATAAACTAACATCACTTATCAGTAATCCACGAATTAGTCAGTCACAAATTTGCACATCACCACAGCTAGTGATTAGCAAGAAACTAAACAGTATTACATAAATATATTTATCTACTACTGAATTTTGCTACTTTCCCTTTTTGTGAAGAAGCAGTTTGCTGAACATTGCATTGATCATTCCTTATTTTTCCTTAATTGTTGAGGAAAATGTTAGCAAATGTTGGAACCGCGGACAATAAAGTTTTACTTTTTTGAGCTCCGCAGACACATGCAGTACTGTCTAATGAGAATTTTATGTAGCTGGCAGTTACAATTTGTATGACAATCTCCTTCTGGTTTGTCGTGACCAAGAACTTATCTTCATAGTCAGATGATATCGGCTTTTGAACAACTATATATGATATGAAGCAGAGAACAGTGAGATCTTGTGATAGGTACTTCAGTCCACCCATATCTATTAAATATGTGTAGTTAAATGAAACACCATTTTTATTACATTATGTCGAAGGAGATCAATAGTCTACATACCAACTTTATTACATTATGTCGAAGGAGATCAATAGTCTACATACCAACTTTAATACATTATGTCGAAGGAGATCAATAGTCTACATACCCACTTTATACATTATGTGAAGGAGATCAATAGTCTACATACCCACTTTTATTACATTATGTCGAAGGAGATCAATAGTCTACATACCAACTTTATTATATTATGTGAAGGAGATCAATAGTCTACATACTAACTTTTATTACATTATGTCGAAGGAGATCAATAGTCTACATACCAACTTTTATTACATTATGTCGAAGGAGATCAATAGTCTACATACCAACTTTTATTACATTATGTCAAATGAAATCAATAGTCTACATGACAACTTTTGATACATTATATCGAATGAAATCAAGTCTACATGACAACTTTTGATACATTATGTCTAAGAGATCAATAGTCTACATGCCAACTTTTGTTACATTATGTCGAAGGAGATTAAGTCTATGTGACAACTTTTGATACATTATGTCCGAAGAGATCACTAGTGATACAGGATAACAAGGAAAACAAAATGATGTGCCAATCAATTTCACAACACTACAACTTGATTAGACATAAACAAACAGTATTACACAAATATATTTATCTACTACTGAATTTTGCTTCTTTCCTTTTTTGTGAAAAAGCAGCTTGCTGAACATTGCATTGAACATTCCTGATTTTTATATCATTGTTGAGGAAAATGTTGGAACCGCAGACAATAAAATATTTCTTTTTGAGCTCCGAGAATACATACAGTACTGTCTAATGAGAATTTCATGTAACTGGTAGTTACAATTTGTATGACAGTCTCCTTATGGTTTGTCGTGGCTAAGAACTTATCTCCATATCCAGATGATATGAGGACAGATCAGGTTCAATTTAATGTCATAAATGTAAAACACTGAGTGTTATACCATTTTCTGTTATCTTTAGTTCTGACCAGATGCAACTGCTCAGCGAGGAATTGGAGTGTTTTCTCTGGCACAAAACTAATGCTTGTTGTGGATGATAAACTAATTGCTTCAACCAGATTATCATGTGCCATTGTCATGTAATAGTCAATAGTTGGTGCTCTTCTAAATCTTTTCATGATTTGCATGGACAAAAGGTTTTCAACAAGAAACCATCTCTCAATTTTTCACTATTTGACAGCCAGTTAAAGGAACTCTTATCTATGGAAACTTTCTTTAGGTGAACAGTAAAAGACATGTCTTGATCTATTTTAATACTGAGTCCTATAGCTGGTGCTTTCAATAATTATACAATAGAATATGTTCCTTGTCTACATTTCGGACACAATTACTTTCTAGGCAGCGTTATTTTGTTGTTATGTTTATTAAAGAAGGTAATTGTTAAATTATACACATATAATTATAATCGTAATTTGATTTACATTTTGGTACACATTACTTACTAGCTAGGCATCGTTATTTTATTGTTATGTTTACAACACTGACAACAGTTAGGTTTACTGAAGAAGGTACTTGTTAAATTAACTTATATTATACATATATAATTACAATCGTAATTTGATCTACATTTTGGTACACAACACTTACTAGGCATCGTTATTTTGTTGTTATGTTTACTAAAGAAGTCTGTTTGAGTTCGTATGTTTACTAAAATGTCCATATGTTTACTAAACACGTTTGAATAATCCGCCTCACCCTCCATCTTGAATAATTAGCGCTTGAGCCAGTAGTTACGTTGGCCACGCTGCACGCATGTCGTAAGGGCGACTAAGGAGGTTTGGTTGAAATCGGATGCATGTGTCCGCTAGGGAATGCTAACCCAAACAAATGCTTGCAGAAAACGGATGCACCAGGCGTAAGGCGCATAACATGGTGCAACGACCCCTCACAATGTGGAATGGGATAATGGATTCTATGGTCGCCAATCTGCCTCTGAGATTTAGCCACACGGTAAGAATGTCAGACCCACCATCACTAGGGTGGCCAAAACTTACTGCAGGAAGAAATCGCACAAGCAGGAAGCAGAAATCATAGGATTTATATCCTACAGAACTGCCCCCAGTATGCAGACTTGAGAGAAAGAGGTGGCCCACTTACACTAGTGTCCAAGACAAAATGTATGGCGTGGCTGATAATCTGAGACAGACGGCTGCCTTTATTAGAGAATCAAAAATCCCAATCTAGTGAGAAAGCAGAAGAAGAAGACACAGCAATAGAAAAAAGAAAAATTGCAACAACAGAGATGAAATGCCTGCAAAAATATTGGGAGTAACAAGGCGAGATGCAATAAAAAAAGAGAGACTAATAGAAACATGGTAGGAACAACACCAATGCTAGATCATATTAAGAAACAACAAATCAGACATTCGACCATGTAACACACATACACCTGGTTCACAGACATCAAATTCATCACATTTTGATGATAACTCACCACACTTCATATTTGCCAGACTTTCATAGCAAGTTCTACACACTTTCATGACCAATTTTCTATACTTTCTCAATTACAGACTTTCTTGACCAATACACCACACTTCTTGGTCAATTCACCAGACTTTCTTGACCAATACACCACACTTTCTTGGTCAATTCACCAGACTTTCTTGACCAATACACCACACTTTCTTGGTCAATTCACCAGACTTTCTTGACCAATACACCACACTTTCTTGGTCAATTCACCAGACTTTCTTACAATGCACCACTTCTTGGCCTTCTATTTGCTCCTTTGGTGATTAGTTGTTATGTTATTGCAAAGCTATTTTACTCACTTTCCCATAAGCACCAGCTCTTGGTCCTCCTATAACAATTGAGACATTGTCTATAGAGAACTTTGCTGTTGTGATTGACATCCCTTTAAAAAAACATTACATGTAAATAAAACCGTAAATCAAAATAATCAAGAACATGAAGCAATAGAAAGCATATACAATTTTTAAATTAGATAATCACTTTGTTTTTACATATCTTACTTGTTCTATCTGATTTTTCATAAAGTAATCAAACAATAGTTTATTTGGTGCATGCAATCTCTATCTTAATTCTTTCAATTCCTAATGAAACATAAAGTTGCAACTTGTCACAAACATTTATATTAGGTTTTTAATTAGGCGTTTATAATGGAATACAGTGCTGGTATGAAACCTGGACATTGATATCAAACAATAGAAGAAAAATAGTCATGACAGAAAATGAAGAGTCTACACAGAATGCTAGAGGTATCAAGAAGAGACCGGTTTAGAAATGAAGACGTAAAGTAAAAAGTGGGTACAACATCAGTACTGAACTTCCTCAAGAAAGAACAATATATCTGGTTCGGCCACATAAGCAGATTACCAGCAGACAGTGCGACTCAAAGAGCAATGCTACTCTGATACAGTGGATAAAAGCAGATTACCAGCAGACAGTGCGCTCAAGAGTAATGCTACTCTGATACAGTGGATAAAGCAGATTACCAGCAGACAGTCGACTCAAAGAGCAATGCTATTGATACAGTGGATAAAATGCAAAAGTCCATCCAAGAAAAGGTGGACTCAGAAATAACAGAAACAGTAAAAAAACACTATTACTTAAGCACACACAAAGCCCATTATATAAGTCTATTCTGATCCTGATGCTGTGATGCAAAACAGGATTAGAGACAATAAAGAAAAGAAGGCAGTGTTTCTAACACTGTCTCAGTAATTCATTGCAGTTTCTGTAATAAAGTCATTCTAAGAGAATTGGGTTGTAAGTCCTAAATTAATCCACCAATAACCTGAGGAAATATTGTCTAATAGTAGGACACAAATTTGTACAGAATGGGTTACTGACAAGATTTATGAACATAAAATCCCACTTTATAGTATCACATCTACTGAACTATTTACTGTAGCATGGTATCAGATCTGACTGGTCATAACTCAATCATGTCTCAGTAACTTCAATGTTTAACTATACTTATAAATGTTCTCAGTTATAACAAATATCGATCTAGTTTGACTCAATTCATAAATAAAAGGAATTTATACCAAAATAAGAATCACTATCCATTTCAGCTGACAGCTCCATGATCCTAGGATTTGAAGTCGTGTAGCCTTCAATATATGCAAAGCCACCTGTAGAAATTGAGTAAGTAAGATCACATTAGAATAAACAGATAAAACAGAACTAAAGAAATGCTCAAAGCAACAAACCATTTATAAATGTTAACAAGAAGTTTAAATATCATTTTCTTTTTTTGTGTCAGTTTTTCTGTTGTCAAATTCATAAATTTCAAAGACAGAAGTGGTAGGTTGTTGATATCTTAAAAGAACTTGTTCCAGAATGGCACTGATGACTGTTATATTATGGTCCCTGGTCCTTCTATATTGAACAGAGATAAATTTGTCTACACAGAATGTATCAGAAGAGACTGGTTTAGAAATGAAGACATCAAGAAAAAAGTGGGTACAACATCAGTACTGAACTTCACCAAGAAACAACAAATTAAATGGTTTGACCACGTAAGCAGATTATCAACAGACAGTGCACCTCAAAGAGCAATGCTACTCTGATACAGTGGGTACAAAGCAAAAGGCTGTCCATGCAATGTGAACATCAGAGAACAGTTGTAGTGAAAAATACTAATTATGAAGCACACACAAATGCTCGTTCTTGAAATCTCTTTTATCTTGGCCTTGTGAGGCAAAACAGGACTAGACAAAATAAAGAAGAAGAAGCAAAAGATGTTTAACAATTCAATATAACAATCAACATAACAATTGCATATATAAGAGGCTCATATCTTTAGCTTGTTAAATTTCAAAAAAGGCTTCAAGATTGTTTTCAAATACTCAAACAGAGGGCATCTATAGTATTCAGGTATAAAGTCGAAGGATTGACTTCATTGCACCAGGTTTTACCCATATGGCTTGGTCCCTCTCCGCAGAAATGGCACACCACCTGCGAGGTATTGCACAAAAGCTCAAACTCCATAGCTCCAGCAACAATCCTAGGGTCTCTGGAAAAACTGCACTCGTGAACAAAGCGGCGCGATCCGGTTCGAACCCATGGCCTCTGACTCACAAGGCAAAGGGCTTAATCACTTAGCCAAAGTATTGAGGTATGATGTTAACCTCACACTACAAAAGTACTTGGCTGGATCCATTTGGAACAATTGTACAATTTTCCAGTGATTTCTGACCTCAGACGAAATTGAATGCCTAATTCTATCAGAGACGGACAATAAAACAAATGTCTTGTGTTCAAGGTGAGGATGTTAAAAAAAAAACCTCAGCAGTTGAAAATAAAAAAGAGTAAGCTAAAAGATCACATTCCTAACAAAATTTGAGATATAGAAAGTTAAATTTAATTTTTGTCAAATCTACTACCATCGAACACGACAGCTAACCCCAACAAACAAAAAAGAGCATGACTAAATTGTATGTGCTGGACTGAAAGGCACAGGCATTGAAACGTTTCAGTAAATATAGCACACTGCACTTACACAAAAGATAAACACAAAGAGTGGTTTATACATGGTTGTATTAGAGAACAAAGAAGCAAATGAAATACTCTATTTATTACCAGTTAAGCTACTGAACTTAAATTAATATCTATTCTGTTTATCAAGCAACAAATGGGGTGCAGAGATGTTTGGACATGATGGTCAGGACATATGTTTGCCAAGACCTTGCTTCCTCTGTCCATGGGCTGTCCTGGTAACAAACTTTTCAGGGTTAACATAATCTCAGCTATAGTGAAACCTGTTGCAAATAGCACATCCATCCTTTCACTTTTATCTTCAGAGTGCCTTTAAGGTTATAAGTGTGTCACAACTAAGTACCCCATGGAGTAGAAGACAGCATGGTTTATGGCATTTCACCCATTGTCATGTTGAATAAAGCAGTCCTTCGGGATTTGAAAGATATCTTTGCAAAATTACTCCATTAGAAAAAATCAGCAAGAAAAAGATTTGAATAGAGTCAAAAGTACCTCTAATTCCTTGGACTTAAAAAAAAGTGAAATCTCAAACTTCCCCAAGGATTGCAAACAAACATCAAAGGCATATCAATGGTTGAAAACAAGAAACAGTTATATTACATACCTGACCAGTCATTCAATCCTGGAGCACCAAGAACTGAGAAAGTGCCATCCTGTTAATTTTACATGATTACTTTTTAAAATCTATCTCATTTATATTATAAACATTCTTCAAAACTGTTATGTGAGACATGCACTATCAAATGTTTTATGTGTGCTTAAAATATATTTTAAATTACCAGATATATTAGATGTGACTGCACTTATTGCTTCTTCTTCGAACGCTCCATATCGACCACTTGTTAACACTCTGTGTGATTTGTATGTGACCTGAGCCTAAGAGCAATTGTACATTGTGCCAGTTATACACCTACAAGTAGGCCAGCACATCTGATTTCTGCGCTGCTTTTTATTTACTAGGGCAGCATCCCTAGGGCCTACATCAGTTGCCTCTTCGACATGCATTGTAGGTTGCAGTGGTACTATTCTTTGCTTCCTATGGCCTCTTCACCACAGACTGACACCCTTTTTGCAAATACTATCATTCTATTGTTTAAACCAGGAAAACTACAATAAAAAAATTATAGTGGTAATTTATATAAGTTTACAAGTTTAAATATTTCTTCATCAATTTATGTTATGCACATGACAAATATAAAGTAAATTTAGTAGGCTTTGCAATTTTTAATTGGAGTTAGTTGACAGAAATGACATTACAGAACTCTGGACAGATTCACAGGTGTTCTGTCACTTTCAGCTATGGTGATGTGTATGCTTGCTGATAGTTTCTGCATCCAGGTTAGAAGTATACCTCATCATGTCACACATGGCTCCAATTTCTTAAAGTGTTGAGATCGTATTCTTGTCAATAGCCAAGTCATCATGATGAAAAGTAGGACTCAGACAGTGAAAACTCAGTTGTTCATCTCCATTCAAATCAAATTTTTTTACTACAGATGCAGACATACTAAAAAACCCCAAAATATGTGGCTATGTGTGTGACGCAGGTGGGTTGGAAAAAGAGCTGTTCCATGCCTGCTATCACTATAAAGATTTTCGCTCCTCCATCTGAGACCGTTTCTTAAAAGAAATAGAGAATGCCATACCTCAACACAAATCTCCACTATTTAACAAGCAGCTGGGATTCTCCTAACATTGTATGCAAAATCGGTGTTACACGCCATTAAAGACCCAGAAACAACTTCGAACTCAGCATCATCTTTATTGCTCAGCATCTAACAAAAAAGTATTACAATAGAACTCAGGTCAATGTGCATATTAAGAGAAATTACAATATTGACCTCTTGGCAAAGTAGAGTGGATTACTCAAACAATGAAAATGACATCTCAAACAATGAGTGAAAAACTACATTCAAAGATGAATCCATTTGCAGACCTCTAACACAAAATGTTACTCAAAGAATAAACTTTTATATTTAGTCTTCAAACAGGATACAATAGATAAAAAAAATCCTTTATAAAAAAACCTTCTTCTTCTTCTTTGCATTCGTTCTTTACGACCAATTTTAATCATTCTTTGTGATATGTTTGATCTTTGTCAAGAAGTGTATCGCTTGCACATTGGTTTGGTAGACCCTAAACGCATAGACTTCTCCATGTTTAGGACATGTGTATCCAATTTCTTCCAAACCCCTTTAGTCACCTCTTATGACATGCGTGACAGGTAATAGTGGTTCTATTCTTTACACCCCAAATTTGGGCCCCTGTAACCACTAGGAAAAAACCCGTTAAAATTGGTGAGAGAGATTGCGACACATCCATCAAACATATCAGCTATACTGCAAATGCAGAAAATAAGACCTACAGAAAAAATGCTAGTATTTTAATCTGAGATCTATGGATGAACTGAAGTCAATTATAAAGTTAATTGAAGCTAATGGTGCTGTGATCTGATGACTGACAGAAGAATGATGGAGAAAAAAAGTTCCGTGCTTACTATGCCAGCATGTCAATTTTGAATGTCTCAACAGTCTGAATCCATTTTCAAGTGAAAAAATGGCGTAACTTTTTGCCCAGTTCTAATAATTTTCATAGTAACAAAATATAGTCAATTCTTTAGTCAATGCTTAGTATAGTTGTGTACCTCTGAAGTCGGAAAAGAAGGCACACCTATATAGTGGGGGACACTGACAATAAGGAAAACAGGCCTTCATGGAAAAATCAGTCAGAAGCACCACACCAGGTGCCCTGACTACACTTGAATTCATAGTGGGCAAATGCAAGAAGAATAAGAAGTATAGTTGTACAGTATGATTCCTGTGTATTTACTCCAGCTTTCAAATTGTTGACCTTTTCATTCCAGCATTATGTTGCTACAGTCCCATATTAAACTGACAGAACTACGGAAGGTGTCACAATGAACAAAACTACCTATTCTTAATAATTTCCATTTGTAACAGAATATTACAGTAAATTCTTTCACCTAGTCTTAGTAACATTAATTTGTAACAAAATAAGAAACAGATCAGAATTACTCTTGAATAAGAAGCTGAAGTCCCAAGGCTTCCATCCCATAAGAAAGTAGCCTGAAGGTGAACTGTTTCGTCAGTTCCCCAAAACAGGCCATGCACTTGACTTATCAAATAACAAATTCTGATTTGATTCGTAGCACAGCCCATTCATCAACTGTATACCTTGTACATAAAATCTGTGATTTGCCCATCTTGGAGCACAAATCTGCAGAAACAAAAAAATAACCTATGATAGTTAAATTCTCTGAAATACCAATATCATCATGGTTTTCTTATTTTTATTCTTCTGTATAACTTCATAATAATCCCTTATAAATCATTCTTTGCGATTTGAGCCAATGAGAGCAAGTAGTTGTGCTGTTAGTTTACAACAAAACTACAATATTTGCACCTTCCGGTACCATGCATTCTATTTCAACATTATTGCCCGTGTGGTGCCGGGCCACTAAGGAAACAAAGAATAGTACCACTGGACCTACAAGGCATGTCGTTAGAGGTGACTGAGAGTAGGGCCTAAGAAGCTACCTAGTAAATAAAAGCAGCGCAGAAATCGGATGTACTGCCTACTTGTAGGCACATAACTGGCACAACATACAATCGCTCTTAGGCTCAGGTCACATACAAATCACACAGAGTGGTTAACAAGTGGTTGATATGGAGCGTTTGAAGAAGAAGAAAGAGTAATTGACTATGTCCATTGTGGAGTAGAAGACTGCCCAGCTAGTTACATTGCCCCACTATGACCCTCAATCACAACTTATATTTCCTCAAAGATCAAAACAAACAAGGGAAATATAACTAGTAACAAACATATCTTTTACTAATAATAGAAATTTCTTTACAACCTGTAGACTCACCAAGACTTGTGAATCACCATGAACATTCACATCCAAAGAAGCACCCAACCATTGGTTGTTTTTATTGTTCTGTACTGTAACACTCTTCCATTTAGTAAACACTTGTCTTTCATTTCCTGCAGACATTCAAAATAGAAGCTGATTACATTATCTCTGCTAGCTTCTAGTTCTTCTTCTTCTTCCAACATTTTCAGACATTGATTTGTATACTTTTAAAGTAGTTAGTGGTCAACCTTGGCCGATGTACATCTTCATATAGCTAGTCTTGGACTGACATTGGAATTGGCCATGTGCTTTTTTCTCTGCTGATTGTATGTTGGACATTCTTGCAGTATGTGTGTGTCATCTTGCTGGTGTGCCATATGTGCATATGTCAGAAGGGCCTATTTTGTACTTATTAAAGAGATGGTACATCAGTCTATTGTACCCTGTTCGTATACGAAAAATGACAACCTGTTCTTCTCTACTTCTTTTTCTTCTTCAAACACTCCATATCGACCACTTGTCAACCACTCATGTGTGATTTGTATGTGATCTGAGCTTGCCAGTTATGCGCCTACAAGTAGGCCAGCACATCCAAATTCTGCGCTGCTTTTTATTTACTAGGGTAGCATCACTGGGCCTACATCAGTCACCTCTTACGACATCGTTGTACATTGCAGTGGTACTATTCTTTGCTTCCCTTGCGGGCCCCGGCACCACACGGTCATTTCTCTACTAAGTTGTTAGTATGCATCATCCTTTTCATGACCTGGGTGATCTCTCACCCATTTGTTCTTGTAGGCCATTTTTATCCATACTTTTATTTCCTCATATGTCATACTGGTGTCTGTCTGTGGTAGCCTGTCGCCTGCTTTTGCCAATATATCCCAGTCTCGCTGCAGGTATTCCACAGTGGGATGGTATCCACTGTATTACCACTCTCTAGAAAATGTTGCATACTTAGTGTAGTGAACTTGCACTTCCTTTATGTTGTTATTTTCTTGATTTTATTAGAGCAGTAATTAACAACAGGGCATCTGTAAAAAATACTATATTTTCTTTTACATGTTTCTCTGACAGTATTGCATCTCCTGTTGCTTTTAGGGCCTCTGACTGTAGTTCTGAGAACATCCGGTTTCATATTTTAGCTTCCTATAACTCATGTCACTGAGCACTATAGGGGTCCTCCTCCTCCATTTTTGGTTGCATTTTTGCAGACTCATCTGTATATACATGGGTCCATCTGCTGTTAGGGAAGTGTCTCACTATGCACTCAGTGGCCAGGAATTTTCTTTCATCAGTTGTCTGGTGGTATTTGCCTGCTATCCCTGTGATGTTCCCATTTAGCTCTGAGAATTTTGTATCTTACCATATCTGTCTTGTGTTGATGATGGTTGTTTTCTTATCATCATCTTAGTTGTCACTGCAAAGTTAGTTCGTTTTAAGCTGCCCCTTCCTAGTCCATTCATTCTTTGGTACATTGGGTGGTCTTCTAGTCTCTTAAACTTTTCTGCTTGTTTTAGCATTCTGTTGTCTCTTATATCATCCATTTGTTGTAGACCTGTAGTCTTCCCCATTTCCTGTATTGGGGTAGATCTCATTGCTCCATAATAATTTTCATGGTTTGGTTTTGTACACGGTTGATTTTGTTAAAGTTGGATTGTGCTACAGTTGCTCATCAAGAGATTCCATAGTCCCAAAGTAGAGCGAACATATCTATATAAAGCTTCTTAAAAATACTTTCATCTGCCCAGCAGGTTGCGCCAGCTAGCTAGTTTTTTTCATGATCTGCGGTATATATTAGTCACTGTTCTGATGCAGTATTGGGCTGATTTCCAGACCATCTGAGTTGTTATGAAAGCACTTTGTAACTTCAGTCTGATTTTAATGTCAGATTCAGCTCCTCCTTTGTGACTGTTAACACTTCTAAGATATTCCTTCCAGCTTTTACCACTTTCATTTGTGAGTCGGTGGCTCTGGTAACCCTTTGTGCCCATAAATACGTAGTGTCTTAATTACTGTTTCCATAACATAAAGATATTTATAGGATGTGATTGCAAGTCTCAAGCCAAACCCTCAACCTGGGGACCAGAAACCATATTTAACCCCTCCATCACCAGTGTCCTGTCTTGCCATTATGTGCCAGGAATATGAGTTCCTACCATCTTAGTCCGCTGTATCATTAGACCATTCAAGCTTCCGAACCACTACAAAGTAAAAGTCACATGTAGAGACATATTGTCCACCAGAACACAAAATTGTATAGATGGATTTCCTGTAACATTTCAGAAACAGAACACTGCAGTTTATAATACCATGTACTGAGTTATACTCTAGCATGGTATCAGATCTGATTGGTCATATGGGAGACTGTCAGAGCTGACTCATATCATACTTGATCTCAACGTGTTGGTAGGACAAGTGGCAAAGTTTCCAGCATGCACTACATTGAGGTGCTTGAGAGCTTTGTTAGTGGTCTAACTCTGAAAATCACACAAGAGCAAGGTAGATACTTGAACATCCTAATTAGACAACGTAGTGACAATTAGTCTCTATACTTTTTAACAATCACAAGAAGGGTCTTACAAACTTGATACTTCACAACATTCCAAACTGTAAAACATAAAAATTAATTTGTAAAATATTTTTAAAACCAATTTTTGGGGGAAAAAAAAAAATAGGGAAAAA
>JADZMA010001284.1:0-22306 GCA_020796225.1 Arion vulgaris
TTGCTGCTGGCATCTAAAATGTTTCCTCTTTGTGATGGGTCTCACAATGCCCACAACAAAAGGATGGGAGACAATGTTGGACCAATTTGTCTTAAGAGAAAACAATAAGCAACTAAGCTGTCTGTGGTCACAAGGAGACTGACTCTTGTATTAACATTTGTTTTATGTCGCATCAATATACACTCAGATTTTGTTAAACATATTGTTACATATACCAAACAGAGTAGCATATATAATCATAAACAGGATAATATACTGATTCTAAATGTGTCTAATATGTTTAGTTTAGTCGTCGGATCACCATCACTGCACGTCGAACAAATTAGTCCATAAGTGCTCCATCTCTCCCTCAGTATGTCCATCAGCGTGTGGCGCTAACGACACCGGTTCTTTGTTGGTTTACAATTCTTCTTTGTCTGCCAGCATAGCGTTCTTGTCGAGCTACACCACACTTAACTTTGAGTTCTTGCAGTCTGGTTAGTGTTGTGGATGCACCGCTATTACGTGAATCATGTACAGCCCTCTCTCCCTTAGGAATTTATAATATCAGCCTGGTCCATTGCTCGTCCGCTTTGGACAGCAGCCATACCTGCAAGCCTATCGCCACGTTCATTCCCCCTTACACCTGCATGCCCTGGTACAAAAATAAAACTGATCTTTGTCAGCTTAGACCTCCCCAGCGATTCTATCCAATGTCTCCTAGCCCATCCTGTTTCAATCTTCCTGAGCATACTCATTGAGTCACTGAGAAACATGCATGGATAAAAGTCTGTGATTCTAGCCAAATCATCGCTTTGGTAACCGCCATGATTTCCATAGTGAGACTGCTTGTAGTCACGGCAAAACCACCACTGTCTTCCTTCACACCATCACCTCCGACCTGAGCAGTGAAAGCCCACGAGCTCCGACATGCGAATCACCGAACCATCCGTATAAATGATTACATCATGCTCAGATGCGTTCTCAGAAATTAATGCCTGAACCTCTGCCTCCCCAACAAGTGGGTTGTGTTGCCTGCATTCTTTATCAAGTTCGATGCATGCAGAAAAGGATGTAGCGTTGCTCTTGGCACGGTATCCATTCTTCACCGGGATCAATGTCTTCAAGTGTACACACCTGTTCAATACAGTCCTCGGCCTGACCCATCCAAGATTTTCCTCTTTTTAACCTATTTCCTTTTGTCTCTTTATTTCCAAGTGCAGAGGATGTTGTGTGTCAGCATTGACTCGAAGGTATGCTCGTGCACGGCTCATCAGTATTCTATACTCCATAGTAGGATAGTCAAGGAGATAGCGCATCGCCCTGCACGACGTGTCTTTAGTGCAACCAAGTATAATGCGCATCGCCTCGTTCTGTATTCTTTCCAGTCGTTCTATCTGACTATGACTGAGAGTCAGGATGCATGCGCATACTCAAGCACAGAAAGGACCAGACCCTGGTATAAAATACAAAGATGGCGCTGTTCACAATCCGCGCCAGCCATTACCCTCATCGCCAGCAAACCTTTCCTCGCCTTCATTATCACATGAGCTATGTGTTCGTAAAAGCTAGACTACGATCAAACGCAACCCCAGGTATTTCATAGACTGAGATCGCTCCACTACCTCTGAACACAAAACCACAGATGGTGTTGGAGTGTTGGATGTGGTTGTTTAAAGAGAACCATGTCACCGCTGCTTTTGTGGGGTTGACCAATGCTCCTGCTTCAACGCACCATCTACCTATGCGGTCGAGTTCTGACTGAAGTTCCTCCACAAGCTGTTCTCTATCCTTGCCTGACGATACACCAACACATCATCTGCATATGACATTGTCCTTCCTCTACCCGTGATCTGCTCTTTTGTGATGCTCACAGTATAGGCATTGAACAACACGGAGATAATGGTGACCTGTGGTAAGCCAGGGTGGATTTTGTTGCTGATGACCCAACTGCTACATTTAAACACTATCTTTCGCTGGAAGAGGGCCGCAAAGATCAAATTGAGGAGGAATGGGCTGATATTGAGTTCAGTCAGCTGCACCATTAAAAATGCACGCACTCTATTATAGGCATCTTCAAGGTCAATTGCAGCAGCATGTCTCAATGCCGAGTGAAACCCTCATAGACATCGTAGGCGAACACCGCTGCATTACGCCATGTCTCTCTATATGGACGGTACCCTCCAAGGGTGGGTGGAAGGAGACGTAACCTCTCTAGTTGGCAGGATATTTTTCTGGCAATTATTTTCTCCAGCAACTTGCCTATTGTATTCTGCATGGTGATTACCCGATAGCCCTGAATTTTGTGTGGTCTTTGCCAGGCTTCGGCAGAGGTACCAGGTAGCTGTGCAACCATTCTTCGTTGATTATTGCAGTCGTAATGCTTTGTTGTAGATGCCAGCCAGTTCTTCCCACTCCCCATCAGACAACCCGTCAATGTCACCATATCGTATGCCATCTGGACCAGGTGCACTGTTTTTTGCTCTCCGTACAGCATCCTTGATTTCCTCCACCGTCACCAAATCATCTACATCTAATTCCTGGTTCTTACATTTAGCTACAATGGATTGTCTTGCAGTGTTTCGCCCTATAATGTCTTTCTGGTCACTCTGCTCTAAATAGTGCGCAAACAGAGCCCTACCCTTGTTTTCATCTGTCCTCTGCCATGTAAGATCCAAGCTCTGGAAGTCAATAACACACCGATTCTTTACTGTACCATTCATACTTCTGTGCAATCGCCAGAACAGATTCAACGATTTGTCATTGCCCACACGTTGACAGAACTCAGCCCACTTCTCACTTTTACCATCCTTGCAATAGCTTTGAAACACCCTGTTTTATTATTCATTTCTTGTTTCAACTGCAAGATGTCAGCAGGATGGGTAGTTCCATTTTCCTGGCAGTTTGCCACCTCCTAACAGCACACCCTTGTCTATCCACGCCTTCTCCACCTCGTCATCCCACCATGGTGGCTGTTCCCAACGTTTACTACTGTTGGTGTGCTTGCCTCGTTTGACACACCTTATTCTACTGATAACGTCTTGCCCTGTGGTGTCGTACTGGAAAGAGTGCGTTACTGGCCTATGTTGTTTTGATCTACCTTTGTTCACCAGTATGATGCACGGACGGTGGTCACTGCCATGGTACCTAAAATCCCCATCTGCACACAGCAGTGAGTGTAGGGATACAAGTGCCAAATCAATAACACTATCCTCATCTCCTGGGTGACTCGCAATTCTAGTGACACCGCTGGTATTGATGCACAACAATTCTGTGGTCTCAAGTGCTAGTTCGAGATCTTCTCCTGTGTATTCAGGAAATGTTGCCCCATGATCTACCCTTTGCGTTGAAATCACCACAGAAAATGACATTGTGCTCTCATGACTTATAATATCACTCAAACACTGCCATTTCTGTGTGTCCACTTTCGCATTACAGGCATACACGTTGACCAGCACAAACGGTTTTCAGACTGGACTTTAATCGCCTGAAGTTGCAATTCGTCATCATCCCATCGAGACATGTCTACTTCCGACACATCAATGCTATATACGGACTAAATTGCTAGACCCATATGTCTTCTGTTGTAGTAACATTTGAAACCCGTCATACGTAGTACACCACCATCGCCCAGTCGCGTTTCTTGAAGAGCTACGATGTCTGCTCTGTATACAAGGGTTTCAAGAATTAGTCCGTTGATGCGCACTTGCACAGTTCCAAGACAATGCGATATTATTGGAGACCAAGCGGACGTATTTAAGCCGTGTCGTACGTGCGCCTGCTCGCTGACCCTGCCTTGGCCTTCCGTCCTCTTTTGTTTCTACGTTTGATGTAACGTATTGTAATCGAACGTCCGCCATCTTGAACTGATCGAAAACCAAAACAAACCGTCACCACACGCAAAAAACACACACTGAGGACAATTTCAGCACAGATGCACGAAACTCCGTAGCACCGGCGAAGATCCTCAAGGAATGGACTTCCTATTCACTTTGCATAGCTATCTGCATATGAAATTAACCATCCATCTTAGAGCGAAATATAGCACCGCACAAAAACAACACTTTGGCGTGCCAACTTGAACGGAAAACCACATCACTTTATAGCACCACATCTACTGAGTTATACTGTAGCATGGTGTTAGACCTAATATGTGTGTAGTTATACTTAAATTTATAAAAGATTTTCAAAATGTTGAATAACTTTGTTTCAAATAATTAACTACGCTTTCAAATTTCAGGGTCTCTGTATGTATAGGTTTGTGTGGCTTCTCGTGCCAATGGTACTTTCTTCGTCCCTCATGCAGCCATAGGAATATTTTCCAGACTCAGGGTAGGTGTGATTGAGCTTCTAGTCCTATTGGAGACGGACAATAAAACGTAGGTATCTTGTTCAATTTTAGCATGTAAAAGAACTCTTGGCTTATCAAAATCAGAAAGCGTCTGAAAGCCAATAGTTAGTTAATTGCATATCCTTTACAGGACCTTGTGAATCAACCCCAGCTTTTTAACGCTGTTTTAGGCATTATTACGTTCAATAGTTTGCCATTGCTTTCTAAACGGGTGGTGGCATCGTCCTTTTGTAAAATTCCACGCGAAACAATTTGCAACCAAACTGTCGGCAGCGTGATTTGAGCTCAGAATGTCGGGGTTAATATGAGTCATTATCCCCTAAGCCAGACGCTACTGGCAAAATTCATTGAAAAGATTAAAACTAAAATCCCTACAAAATATCTTCATCATCTTCAAAATTACATTGAGGACCTTGCCGGTGCTACTAGAGTTCGTGCACTTCAGTTGAAATCTTCTGTGAAAGAAAGATATCGGAGCCAACATGGTTACTCACCGAAGTGCAATGATGATGGTCCTATCAATCGATCATTCAAACTATTTATAGGAAAGATCTGAGGCTGAACAAGAATATGTACTGGCAACAAAGCTCATCCACAAGACTAGAGAACCAGAGTGAAACCTATCAGGAGATACAATTAGGAGTAAGACAAGGATGCATACTCTCATCAGACCTATTCAACCTATACAGTGAAAACATAATGCGACATATAGAAGAAAAAGCAGGAATAAAAGTTGGCTGACAGCACATGAACAATCTAAGATATGCTGATGACACAATTCTCATAGCTACAAGTGAACAAGATCAACAAGACTTGATAGACATATTAGTGAGAGAAAGTGGAAAGAAAGGATTATGGTTTAGTCAGTATCATTTTGATTTCTTTAGAACCCCAGTTAAAGATTTTACAAACAGAAAACCCACATCACTTTATAGCACCACATCTACTGAGTTATACTGTAGCATGGTGTTAGACCTGATTGGTGATGTGGGAGGTTGTCAGAACTGACTCATGTCTGAGTCACCTTTAGTTCCCATTTATTTTTCTCTGGTATCCAAATTTGGCAGTGCTTACCTGAGAGCCATTGCAGTGGGGAGAGAAAAATTCCAACTAGGGAATTTAATACTAGGACTCACACTCACTAAAATTTGTACTAAATATGTAGAAAGATAATACTTACAAAATAAGGAACAACGCTGAAAATGAGACTGAGAACTGCCATCACCAATGACATCTTGAAGATAAGTTTAATCTCTTCACTTCTGAACTTGGCCACTTTCTTCTCAAATGCTTCTTCCCAAGCATATACTTTTAAGACCTGCAGTTCAACAGAACAAGTTTATATGAACATGCTACAAATATGAAGATGGACAAATACACACATTACCATTTCTGTGTTTGTTTCTAAAGGCTAATGTTACCTCATAGAAGCCCAAATGCAAAACTAAGTGGCACCTGTGTTGGACACCAATTTTCAAATGCCACTCTAAAGGGTGTTTTTAAAATTCAAGAGTTAAACAGTTGTACTAAATGTTGATCCCAGTCCACCATTATTAATTTAACCTACGGTTATTTGTCATTTCTGACTTATCATGTGGACGTAGTTTTTTTTCGATTTTAGTTCAGTAAATTGTGAAACAATTTACAAAATGTCAACAAATGATTTTTTACACATAATTTCAACTTGAAATAAGGGCTACACTTCTGACATAGAAACTAAAAAAATGTAATTTACTCCTACAAACTGAGGAAACTTTCCTGGATGGTGTAATTATGGGTGTAGAATGAATAGAAATAAGTTTTATGATTTGAAGATGTATAAGACATATTGAAAGTGATTGATAAGTGACAAATTCGTTCTCATTTTACAATTTTATATTTTTTCTTCTCACTAAAGTCATTTTGCATTTTCCTTTTAGTATCAGAAATATTTCACCAATGTCAATAAACAGAACATTCAGTTCTAAACATTTTGATATATGTAACATGTTCCATATATTAAAAACATAAGTTTTATAACAGCTGTCTACATAAAAATGTATAATTAAAAATTGTGTGTAAGCATGGTTTCTGCCCTGGTCCTCTAATAGTTAAATCTTCATCGTGTTATCACATCTAGTAGTTTTCATTATACATTTCTTCATTAATTATTTGTCTTTTTTTCTTCTTCTTTCATATTACCACTGTTAATTCAGGCGGAAAGTCATGAAGCCTGGTATTGCACTTCTGACTGATTTTACGTGGGCCTATATTACCCTTTAGGCATCCCCCAACCAATATGGACAGCCTTGCCGATTTTCGAGGTACTTGAAGCTTAGATCCTTCAAGAGTGATCACTGCAGGAGACCTATTGTCCTTTTAACTCTTTCTCGGACAGAGTTAGTTTTAGTGAAGGCATAACTTCTTTAACAGCAGGTAACTTCTCTAACGGCTTTACTGCCTATGGTAAGGTCGTTCCTACAGCGTAATGTAATCCTCTTTAATTATATTTTTAGTGCCACAAATTTGGGCTTAGATCTACGCCAAAGAGCAATGGCTTACATGCGCTGACTGGGTGAGGTCGCTAAGGTAAAGACCCGAACCATCCCGACCCTTCTAGGGCTAGTCACAGGAAGTATCACCTTTTTTGTTTTGCTTTGTCAAACAAACAATCATATGTTACGGTATGCTTAGCCTTTATGTGATCTGAGCCATGGCGTATGGATGTCATCTGTTAGGATGATTGGAGTCCAAAAAGTATTGCCCTTAGCCAATGTTTGGGTTTGTACCAGTCAAGCCTTTGCATTATTGGCCATACTTTTTTTATCCATGGTGAGTTTGTTCCTGAATAGGAGTATTCTCAGCCACTTTGGGGCTCTGTGTCCAGCAATTTGCAAGAATTTTACACTGTATTTTCCCTGTCTCCAGGAAACACTGGTCTGGGGCTGCGCACAGATATTCTAGAGGGCGTTTCAATATCGCTAGCAATTTGCTTGGCCCTTTACTCCGGGGATGGCCTCTTTTCAATTTGAATGCATCTTCATCACTTCGTGTCAGCCTTTCCCATCGGACGGAAGCTGCTACTTGTGGTAAGACCATTGTGTTACTTCTGCTGTCACATTTACCGTACCTCGGGACTGCTCTGACACGGAGCTTGACTCATGCACAGGGCTCCGAGTTATCGCTCCGTCTCGACATTGAGATGCACTTCTCATCCCTTTAATTTGGTCATTTCCTCCTGGGGGAGTTAGTATTTTGTTTGTGGACGCTCGTGCGCTGCTGTCTCGTACTTTTGGGAACTTTGGCAAATTTTTTGCGGGCATTGGCCAGGAGATGCATGCATTGTTGAGGATTTTCGAACCTGCATTGCTTTTCTGTGCTTGCACTACTACCACTACCTGTAGTTCTCCCAATCCCTACCCCCTTGACCAGACCGGAACGAGTCTGTTTCCAGGGTCACCGTGAGGTGGGTGACAGGGTCTTGATTAGCGCCCTTCACTAACCCTGGCACATGTTGCCGCCATGCGCCTTGACCCAAATTATTTGTCTGTAAAAGACACTTTGATGTTTGATATTTTTCCACTATCTATCTTATACTATCTTATCTATCGTATCTATCTAATCTAATCTAATCTAATGTAATCTTATCTTATCTATCTATCTATTTATTAATCTTATATCTTCTTTGCGTTCGTTCTTTACAACCAATTTTAATCACTCTTTGTGATATGTTTGATCTTTGCCAAGAACTTCGTTGCACATTGGTTTGGTAGACCCTAACGCATAGACTTCTACAAGTTTAGGACATGTGCATCCGATTTCAGCCAAACCTTCTTAGTCACCTCTTATGACATGTGTGGCAGGTAACAGTGGTTCTATTCTTTACACCCCAAATTTTGGCCCTTGACCACTTGAGCGAAACTTGTTATAACATCCAAGATATTTCCTCTCCGTCTTTCTATGGTTGTTTTAACTCTTGAGACCTACCAGTTATCACTAGGTATTCTATGTTTTCATATCAGACTTCTATGTTAGTTAGCATTAACCTTTGAATATTGATATGTAACATTTTCCTGTTTATTTGATTAGCTGACAATAAATGCTTGTATGTCATGGTGTGAAATGTATACAGCAAGGAAACATTATCAGTTCTACGTTTAGAGCCAACTGTTTCAGGATTTTCTAAAGAGTGGTTGTTTTATACAGATACTGTATATAATCTCTTGATCTGACGCTGTGAGGCAAACAGGATTGGAGAAAGAAAGAAAAGACTGTATATACAAATGGGTCTGTATGTTATGGTTAGAGATCAGACTAGGGTTTCCTAGCTAGTGATCACAGTAGGGATGATGCAGAGCGGATCATACAGGACAACTAATAACAGCATGAGAATGAAGGTTGAGGCCTTTACTGCTGCCCTTTAATGGCTCTCTGGGACTCTGTTTATTGGGGCAACTATGTATTCAACTCAGTTAATGTTTCGAAAGGTCCAAAATAGCAGTTGTGGTATGAGTGGATGTTTGTCTATCAAGGTGTCGAACCTCTAGAAGCTGACAATTATCTACTATCCTGGAGATGAGGATGTCCATGGCAATGAGAGTACAGACAGACTTGCATCAATAGCACCAAATTGTCCAAAAGTAAAAAATGGATGAGATTTCCTTTGATTATTCTGTGACTGTCTATCGAATGAAAACACTATAATAGATATTGAATCAATTATCGATTTAAGGAGTTTGAAATGACATGTTATACAAGCCAGAACTGATTGATTGAGGCAGAATTGGGAGGAAGTTTAACCAGCAAGCCACAGGAACCATCACTAACTCTGCCTACCTTCAACATCTGCTGGGGATAAATGAACACAAAGGGTCTGCCTGGGGTGCTGTGACATCAGTCGAGTAATTAATTTTGTTTTTAAAGTCCAGCACTTATATTGACACAGCAAAGAAGAGACATATCTACCTTCATTCCATTGAGAACTTCATTCATAAGTCAATCGTCTGTCTTTGAGTCTCATCATCTCTCTGTGGAATTTCCTCATGGAGACAGATGTGAGTGTATTCATGGGAAGCAGAAGGACTAATACACCAAGTCCAGCAAATGTTGCCAGACCAATCTGGTCATACAGCATGTACAATGCAATTGCAATCTGAAGAATAAAGATATTTAGTCAAACAGTTAAGATAAATCAAATGATATAGTTTAGGTAAAGTATAGTTATCACAGTAAAGTGCCGACTTCCATACATTTTCTGTCTCTGATCAAATTAAGTGCAAGTTCCTGTACTGAAAGATTGATTTTTTTTTAAATATCATACATTTTCTGTCTCTTGACTTGCCCCAGATAAAATCAAGTGCAAGTTTCTGTATTGAAAGATTGATTGAACAAGAGATCATACATTTCTGTCTCTTATCTTGCTCTGATCAAATCAAGTGTAAGTTTCTGTATTGAAAGATTGATTGAACAAGATATCATACATTTCTGTCTCTTGTCTTGCTCTGATCAAATCAAGTGCAAGTTTCTGTACTGAAAGATTGATTGAACAAGAGATCATACATTTCTGTCTCTTGTCTTGCTCTGATCAAATCAAGTGCAAGTTTCTGTACTGAAAGATTGATTGAACAAGAGATCATACATTTCTGTCTCTTGTCTTGCTCTGATCAAATCAAGTGCAAGTTTCTGTACTGAAAGATTGATTGAACAAGATATCATACATTTTCTGTCTCTTATCTTGCTCTGATCAAATCAAGTGCAAGTTTCTGTACTGAAAGATTGATTGAACAAGAGATCATACATTTCTGTCTCTTATCTTGCTCTGATCAAATCAAGTGCAAGTTTCTGTATTGAAAGATTGATTGAACAAGAGATCATACATTTCTGTCTCTTATCTTGCTCTGATCAAATCAAGTGCAAGTTTCTGTACTGAAAGATTGATTGAACAAGAGATCATACATTTCTGTCTCTTATCTTGCTCTGATCAAATCAAGTGTAAGTTTCTGTATTGAAAGATTGATTGAACAAGAGATCATACATTTCTGTCTCTTATCTTGCTCTGATCAAATCAAGTGGTGATGTCTACATTTTAACGGTTGACTATAATGAACTTCAAAGTATTTATTAATATTTGACTGAGAAAGATCTTACGCATAAACTTGTCAAGAGTAATTAGTAATGAAAAGTTATGGTATAGAACCAAGTAAAGAATTGTTGAGGAAGAAATCAGCGAGAGATGGACACAGGTGATGAACCTCATTGCACTGAACTGAATCCACAGTACAGGGTAAATAGAAGATGACAGACCAAGCAAAATTTGAAGAATAAAACAACAGGAATTGCTGGAGACTTATAGTTGATGGCATCAGTACCGAACTTCATCAAGAAACAACAAATTAAATGGTTTGGCCACATAAGCAGATTAACTAACAGACATGCCTCACAGATCAATGCTACTCCATTACATTGGACATAAAGTAAAAAGCCGTCAATGCATAAGGTAGACCTCAGAAATAACAGAGGTGGTGAAAACACTATTTATGAAGCGCACACAAAGTCTGTTCTAGAAATCTCTACTTATCCACAAGCTGTGATGCAAAATAGGATTAGAGAAAAGAAAGAAGAATTACCACAGTGATGATACTTTCACTACATTGTTTATGATTTGTTAACTTTATGGTTCCCTCAAAATAATCATAGTAAACAGTACACAACAGTATAATCACCTGAATTGGAGCTGCAAAGAAAATATAGAGATAGTTCATGGCATCCTCAAGCCTTGCACAATCTGTAGCCATGAGATTCACAATTTCTCCCAGTGTGGTCTGCTTTTTAGCTTCATTACTGATGGTCAGTGACTGGATTTGGAGAAAAATAAAAACATTATAACAAATGATGATGAGTTTGATTAACTGATTTACTATGAGTTTTTTTAACATGTGGACTTCATTATTGTTTTAGTTCCCACCAAAATGGACTCGTAGTTTGTAAAACTAAAATATTGTTTCTATATATGGCCTTATAAATAAAAAGACAAATGATGGGTATCACAAAATATTTACTGCGTTAGCAAATATAATGCAGTGTTAACTATGAAGGAAACATTTTAGAATGCAATAAAAAAAGAAATTCAAATTATGGGAACAAAAATCCAACTTCCAGGGCCTTAACCCTTTGAACCCGCCCTCCCGATATTACAGTATTATCATTAGTACACGTATGCCGGGGTGCCTACATATCAGGATGAGAACCCTCCTCGTTATTTGTCGGTGTTCAGCTATAATTTGTGTACTAGTGTGACGTAAAACACAGGAAATGCTTCCCTTTAAAGGGCAAGGCACCCCCAAACAGAAATATTGATCATTGAGGTTGCGTTTATGATTCTAAATGATCAACTGGATGTTAAAACTCGGGAAAAAAATTTCAAAAAATCCAAGCATGTATATTCTATTTAAAAAATTTAATATAGAGGGGTTTTTAAGGGAAAAATGCCTAAAAAGTAACCTTGCAAAATACAGGATGATTTATGTTCTTTTCAGGTTAGCACTATAGAACTTTCAGATGTTATTGTAAATCGGCATATCTTGAACTGGTAGCAAAATATTTATAAAGTTTAATAAAATGAGTTTTTTCTGAATTTTTTAGTGCAAATCTAGATTTTTACTATAAAAATATGGGGTAGGAGATATTCTTTGCATGAGACACAAAAACTGTTCAATGAATTCTTTTTAAAGTGGTAGGGGATGATCAAATATGCATAAGAAAGAAGTATGCACATTTATACAACAATCCTTTGAGTAGTTTTGGAAAAAACGTGTATTTAGTGACATACATTTATAGAAAATAACAATTTTGAGAAAAAGCCAAAAAACTAACATATTTTCAATTATTGGCCAAATTAATTTACTTTAAGATCCCCCAGGAGCATACAAACTTGCCTCATCACATGCTTTAGATGCCATGCTAGTTGTTTTACATCTTTCTATCTTTTTGTGCCTAAATTCTGTATTAGCAAGGAAGATATGTGGTTTTTATAGATGACAGCAAAATACTGAAAATAATGTTTTCCAAAGGAAAAGTTAAACTAAAACAAAAGTTTCATATCGGCACAATTTCATATTATTAACTACAATATTGGCATCATTGACAGTTATTTTTAAGCTCCTGCTCAAAGTAAATGAGATCTTAGGACACCAAGTCCATATAAGATTATGGAAAGATTCATTAGCATTGTGAGAACCACCATGAATATATTTTGTCAACGAAGTCGCAAGATAGTTTGACAAATACTTGCATTATGTTGCCAAAAATAAAATTAGGCAGTTTGTTCTCAATCAACTAAAACTTTATCTTTTGGGCACAAGCTACTCAGCCTATTGCAGTTCTCATGGTTTACTTTGTGATGTTTAAATATGGCTCAAATACTATTTATCCAACCAATGTTCTCTAATTTTCCAGAATTTTTCATACAAGTTACATCATAATCACGCTGCATAAGTTTATTGATGCTATTAGTTAATCTATCTGCACTACCATATTACTATAAACACTTTGCTACCATCTGTTGAAGCAAAGTTATGATATTTCCTATATAATTAGCTAAAAAACATATACATGCCTAGTTAAAAAATGTAATTAAAATACAAAACTACATTTTTTTTTTCAAACTAAAGATAGATTCTTGTTCGAAATTGGATGTATTACCTAAAATTTAAAAAAAAAACTCAAATTTCATTTTTTTAAGAAAAATTGTTAAATATAGGGGTGCGGTCTGTCCTTAAAGGTTTATCTAAATGGCGGTTTGCATTGTGTTTTGAAATATAGTGATTTGATAATTGTTTATTAATTTTAAAAGATGAACGACACGCTGAAAATTTCGGAAATGGTCACTCGAAAAGGATGACAACAGAGCAAGCTATTGAACTTCTTTTAAATGATTCTGAAGATGAATTAGACTTAGAATATGATTATTCTGATACGAAATCGAAAGTGAGTCGGATGATCATTTAGAAGAAGAATTATTTGAACCGTCTGATGTTCAAATATAACAAACATGTCAGTGACTTTCCAAACATGGATTACAAAGACAGACCAGTCAAGAAAGTGAAGACACAATTTTGGTGCAAATTTTGTCAAAATTTCCTGTGTCTAAAGGAAGGATCTACATGTTGGGAAGACTGGCATAGTAAGCAGGAATACTGGAGATGATGGAGTAAGTCGTTAAAAATTATAGAACACTTAATTCTGCCAATCTATCTTATTTTTCAAACAATTCTGATATGTGCTGTATTTGCTCAGGAGCCCAGGGAAGAGGGTTTTTAAGGTATAGTTGGCCAGGGTTCAAAAGGTTAATGAATAATAGGTTGAATAAATCAGTCTAACTGCTCTCTTGATATATGTAATCCATTTATGAATACAAAAACATTAAGAAAATTGTGACGGAATGTATGGTTTATTAACTGTTCACAAACTAGCAACATGATCATTAATGAATAAATTTCCATTAAAAAGTGTCAAATTCAAGATTTCACAAACTAAACATTCATGTCTCATAATATACAAGGTGTTCAAGATAAAACCAACCCCATTAACAAATCAAAAGTTGCCAGGTACGCATTGCGCTTTGTCTATTTACTATTTAAACCAGTTCTGACTAGCTCGGCCTTTCATCACATTTGTTCATCGCCTCTTCCTATATCTTTTTTTTTTTTTTTTTTTTCCGATCCAGAAGCACTTGAGCTTTTCAGCTCTTGCTCGGTCATTTTACCTAAGATATCAACTAAGTAACTAGTTTTCACTGTGATATTGTTTGAAGCAATACATGGGCTGTAGCGATTTGATGTGCAAAATTACATACAAAATTAGTTCTATACTTTTAGCAATATCCACACTTTCTTAATCTTCCAGACCACATGACAAGGTGATTAACTCCTTGTAGTTTCCCTACAGGAATTGAAATTCTAGGTGTGCCATGTAAGAGAAGAGATCGTTGTTGAATGGCATCAGGTATCAAAGTAGTCGCTGCTCCTGTTACTTTATTTCTAAGTGTCAATTTGAAAGCCAACATGTTATATTTTGTTTTGTCTTGTTAGACTATACAAGAATAATATCAACTTATTTAAAAAAAACAGTGAAGTATTGTTGCTACCATTTGTATGTTTTTCTATTAAAATTACCATAATAAGTCAGCATTTGGTCAAACACGGTCACACCCCATTCATAGAATAGTTATAGCCATGTATAACTATAGATTTAGTTTTAAGTGTATTCCTTCTTCCAACCAGATTAACATTTGTTGCTGAAGCATTTGAAGATGTGATAATGACAGGATTTTAAGCCTGTTTATCAGTTATCAGAGGACTATCATCATAGCACCCAGGACATGTCTATGGTGCTCGATCTCCGCCTCAGCAAATCCAGCAGCCCAAAACGCCAGTTCAACGTTGATTAATCAATCTGTATGCATATTTAGTATGTCATTCTTTTCAGGCTGCACCAATATAAACACCCACCTTTCTCAATCTGGTCAGTGAGTGGAATTCTTCTTCTTTCTCGAATCCTGTTTGCCTCACAGCGTCAGGTCAAGAAGAGATTTCTAAAATGGGCCCTTGTATGCGCTCCGTAGATAGTCTCTTTCGTCGCCTCTGTTATCTCTGAGGTCCATCTTTGAGTGGGCCTTTTGCTTTGTACCCATTGTATCGGAGCAGCATTGCTCTTTGAGGTGCACTGTCTGATGTTAATCTGCTTACGTAGCTGAACCATTTAATTTGTTGTTTCTTGATGAAGTCTAGTACTGATGTTGTACCCACTTTTTCCTGATGTTTTCATTTCTCAACCAGTCTCTTCTTGTTACACCCAGCATTCTGCATAGACACTTCATCTCTTTGTGACTATTTTCTTATATCATTTGTTGTCAGTGTCCAGGTTTGGCACTGGTAACGTTAGGGGGGAGAAAGATTGTGTTGAACATTGCTCTTTTGTGTTCATGGTGACATGTTTGCATCTTAAAATTGGCGCCATTTGTCCTATAATTTGATTTGCTTTGTTGCATCTGTGTTGAATTTCATTAGTTATTCTTCCGTTTGCTGAAAAAATGCTCCCCAGGTATGTGAAGTCTTTACTTGATTTAGTGGGCGATTGTCGATGGAGATATTGGTAGTGCTTTCTTCTCTGCGAATGTCATTACTTCTGTTTTGTCGATGTTTATTCTCAAGTTGTATTTGTTACATGCTAACTGGATTCTGTTAATGTGTTGTTGTAGCTGTTCTTCTGTTGTTGATATGATTGCCTAATCATCTGCAAAGAAATTGTTTGTGCTCTCGAGGTTGTTTCCTTTGCTGGTGTTAGCTATTTTACAGATGTGGTCAATATACATGATGAACAGTAACGGGGATTCACAGTGTGTTCAGAAAGTCTCGTTCAATGTGTGAAGAATGTCATTTCGATCCCTGGCACCCCCCTCTGATATTGCAGCCAAGCCATCTTTCAGCCCGTTCAGTACCCCTAACTCCCTGCATGCCCAGGGACAAAAATGAAGGTGATTTCTCTGATCATCGTCTCTCTCTCTCCCACTTGATCACCGCTTACTGATGTACCAGATTTTGCCATAAATTCTGTTGTTGTTTTTAGGGACTCTGTTCCACCATACAGCTTCTCATTTAGCTCGGTATTTTCCGGCCAGGTTTCACTTCTCAGGCCTGCTAGCAGTGGGCAGTCTTGCGGTAGGTGCTCTACGATCATGTCCAACTTCTCGCAGTGGCACAGGCTAGTTGTGCCAATTTTAAGTTTGTTGTAAAGGTGGGACCAGAATCAGTTATGGCCGGTACGGAGATGGAATATTACAACTTGTTTGCTACGGGACAGACCATATTACCCATCTTTGGAGCTGTGTTGAGGTGGTCTTGACCACTTCTCTCTATATCGCCATCCGATGGTTATTTTAGCCTCCTCGTAGCTGATTTAGCAATCAGTCTGCGGCAGTCTCCCTCCTGCCTTGCTAACTTGTCTGCCTCTTCGTTTCCGCTTATATTGCAGTGTGATGGGATCCACTGTATGACTACTGCGCTTGAATGAGTTTGTTAATACCCTGAGATCTTTTTAGCTCTGTACCGGGTTGTGCTTTTAGTGCCTTGATGGCCGACAGGGCGTCTGTGAATATCACTACTATGTTATGTGAGGCACTGCTTCTCTCTAGGATCATTTCAGCGGCTATTCTTAGTGCCTCAGTCTCTGCACGGTAGTTGTTTGAGTACTTTCATGTGGTTATCGACCTCGTGACCTTCCCTTTCTGTGGAAGTTTAAGCACTATTCCTCTTCCTCCATTGCTAATCGCGTTCTTTGCTGATCCGTCGGTGTACATGTGTGTCCATACTCTCTCAGGGTACTCTGTCGCTATGAATTCTTAGTAACGCTCTCCTTCGCAGTTAACGCGCCCTCTTTTTCAAGTTCGGATTGATTCTCTTAGCTTTGACATTGTGGTCTCCCATGGGGTTCTTGTCGGTTGCCGCATAAGTCTGGGTTTACAGTTGGCTAGGACCGGTCGTCTTGGATCAGTGCTTGGCACTTTTCGCAAAGCTGGATCTCTTTAACCTGCCCCTTCCCAATCCGTTCATTCTGTCATACATGGTGTGGGAGTTAAGTCTCTTGAATTTCTCCGCCAGTTGGGTAACTTTTCTGTCTCTGTGGTCTTTCATGAGTTGGAGGCCTGTGATTGTTTCCAGCGCCATGATAGGCGTGGACTTCATGGCCCCTGTGATAATGCATGATCATTGTCTGTACTAGCACCTCCACCCAGTTTCGTCTCACCATTCCTGATTCAATTTTACTAATTTTATCTTTCCATGCAGTTACAAGAATGGAGTTGTCATGAAGATATGTTTTTATTTCAAGGTGATATAGTTTCAATGTCTTAACTTCTGGCGGAAATAATTTCCTATTCATGTTTAGTAAAATATGTTTTCTTGCTAATCAAGTATGTTATAAGTTGGTGTGTGTGTATTATCAACCAGCAAACATATGATGACCAGTTCAAACAATGTTGCAAGATAGGATAGCCGTCATACATGATGACGAATTGCTATTATAGCCCACTGATTGGTTATTGGTTAGTGAATTGATGTCACATCACTCCCGGCAGATCCACAGGTGCTCAGTCTCCCCTAACAGATTTTGAAGGTTATGCATATTGATGGTTCCCATATGACAAACAATTCCCTCTACAAGCATCTCTCATGGGTTAAATATTGATATACTGCATATAAGTTTTGTTTTCCTAACCACATTTCCCCTAATCTTGCATTCTTTCATGAGATGTATAGTCCAACAAATTTGTAGGCCTTCTCAAAGAAAGTCTGTATCACAGAACTATATTCTATAATAGCTGTGGTTTGGCTAGTAATTCAAGTTGACAAACATTGATAGGAAACCAAATATATCTTTTACTTTTAAATGAACATATTATACATCATTGGAGACTACATTAGAAAAGATGTAAATTGGGTCTGGTATGTCAGTAGGGACTTTAGCTAGGACATCTTTCTGATGAACAGTGGGATGGGAAAAAAAAAAGACATGGACACCCAAAGGAAACATGGAGAATTGAAAGGCTATGACGTGACATGGGAATCGATTGACAGAAATGCAGCAGAATGGCAACAGTTGAAATCTGTTTTGAAATCTGATGTGTCAAACAGGACACAAAGATGATATAGATAGAATAAAGAGAAATATGTATGTTAATATTAGATATGATATGTCTCTAGTCCCAAGCAATCATCTTGTCATGCCATCTTGGACATTCCATCTTTTAACTGCTTATTCTGTCTCAGTTACAAGCTTTCTTGTAATGAACTTTATGCATTTGCTTTTCAGTTTTGCAAGTAGTGATCTAACAGTATTTCTTTTCTTTAGCAACTTCTCATTGTATGTTTATCTGCCTGTGGCAGGTGTCTAACAGTCTAATCAAAGATACTATTTCTGTGACATCAAAACTTATGACCGAAGTGCAACAAAGTTTTCCCATTACTTTCGTTTTTGCAATATTAACTAAGTTTCTATTGTTTTCAGCCATGATTAGTCATAGGATAATATGCCCCTGAAAAAATAACTCATGTGTATTCATCAATAGTGTCCAGCAATGTGTTCCTTGCAACATATAGCAAAACATTGACAGTTATTAGGGATAACTCTCTCGCGATTGTTCTTTTCACCATTTTTGAACATTCTAGATTAAATATAAACACCTTTTGTCAAAAATTTTTTTCTCGTCTTCAGTCCCTTTTTGGGTTCTGGTTTTTGTCCTTGGCGACGTGCCCCGATTTCAACCAGCATTTCGGGGTTTGTCTCCATTCCCGATTTACCCCGATCTGCCGGCAGATTCTTTTTCTTTGGGTAGCGACCCTTAGACGACCCCCTCCCAGGTTGATACGTCATCACACCCGGTGGTTGGGGCCCCAAAATTTGGGGTGTAAAAAATAAAACCCCTTTACATATGTATGTCATAGAGATATGGGAGGTTTAAAATCGGATGCATGTTTTTAAAAGGAAGTCTGCATTTAGGGTCTAAACCAATTGCAAACTTCCGTTCTTGGAAAAGTCAAACATATCAAAAGGTGTTTAAAAATTTTTTTTTAAAAGAACAAATGAAAGAAGAAAAAGGCGTCATCTGCCCAGGAAACCCCGCTTTTTGTGGACTATTGGTTTGCCTCCATCTAGTTGTGTGTATGGTTTTCCGCTAGTTTTGATTGTCCCCAACCCACTAAACATGTAGTTCCTCGTATGAAACCACGCACTGGAATAATTCCAGTTTTCCAGCACATTTGGGTTGCCCCTAACCCTACCGACCCCCCACCCCTTAGCTCCACCATCACCCTGTGCTTCGCCCCCCCGGTCCCCACCGCAACGCCCCATGTGTCTCACTCCCTTGGTCCTCCCCCCTTACCATCTGTTTTCACAGGCTCCTTCACCATGCCTCTAACTGCCCGGACACGGCCACCTCGGGGCTGACCCCCATGTTGGCCCACGTGCACTCATCTGGGCCCAAGGTTTCCCCAGGGGCCCCAAAAGTCTCTTCTCTGGTCCCCCCTCATCCCTTTATGGTTATCCGTTTTTTTTTTTCCTCGGCCAGAGATGTGCATTAATAGTCACTTGGGATTTCACTGTGTGTTGCAGCGGATCTCAATGACTGACTACATCTCCTCTCCACTATTTTAGTTCCCCCCCGATCCTACCCGCTTAGCCAGACGGGGTTTGTTTTTTCCGGGGTCACCATGTGGAGGTGGGGTAGGAACTGATTATCCAGCTCACTAATTTTTGCGCTGTTGTCTTATCCCCTTTTTAATTGGGGATATAAGGATTTTTAATTATATTATTATTGTTTCATTTTACTGATTTTTTCCCAAGTTCACCTGAATATCAGTTAAAAAATTATCATATATTATTTTCATATTGGCTGATGTAGTTGATCATGGATCTCCAAAACATCCAAAAGAGTATGGGCTATAATGGAATCTGACTTTTTTTCCCCCTTGAGGTTGGGGAAAAAAAATTTCCACAATTTTCCCCACTGTTGTTCTACTCACCCCTAATTGATTTTACCCGTTATTTTCATATTTTAATATTATTTCTTTGACATATCACCAAAATGATGGGTGATCTTTCTTATGTTTATAATGGCTTTTTTGTACTGAACCGAAACATCAACTAGTCATTTTAAAATCAATGGATTCTCAGTATTCTTCTGTAAAAATATGCTCTGTGGTCATCAAAAATTTGTAGAAAACAATATCTATAATAATTGTATATTATTTAGTCGAAATGTTATAACAAATATAATCCTTCTTTTATGGCTGTGAAAGAACATTAAAATGCATGATCTTCTGTTTCTGTTTTTAACTGACTCTCATATAGGCGTAAGCTGAAAAAAAGAATGATGCAGCTAACACATAGCCCCTTTCCCCAGATCATTTCTTTCTTCTCCTTGGACAAAAGCTAAAAGTGATCTAAGAAAAAATTTAAAACAATTGATAAGGTAAAAAGGGAAAAAAAAACCATTAGATAATATAATGTTGATAAAATCATTCATAAATAGCTTGTCAATTAATATTTTTTTCCTCTCATTTGAATTGGTGCACACGTTCTAACCCTTACCCCAATGAACAATGTTGTGGGTAAACATTTGAACTATAGGGCAACAGATAAGATGAATGATAGTTCCTGTTGTTTGTTTAATTGTCTTTAAAAGCGTATCCCCCAAAAGTTTAGAATACATCTGTGCGTTTAGTAAAATATCAGAAACAGGACAACAGATAGAAAATTTGAATACCTTTTGAACAAAAAATTTGTCATATTAAAACTAATAGTATTCGGGATATTTTTCTTTTTTTTTGATGGAGTTTGGGGCATTCTGCTCTCCCATTGGCTTTTGGGACTCCATTTACTGGGGCCATTTTTGTATCTGACTATCAGTCAATGCTTCACAAGATAAAAAGGGGCAGTTTTGGTTGTTGTTGTTGTTGTAAACCCCAGGTGCACAAACTTTTAGCAAGGGGGTCCCATGTAATTTAAAAATGGTGAAGATATTTTGTAGACTTTTTTTTTTAAAACTTTTAATAATTTTGCTTTACAGCTTGTTTTTTTCGATTTTCAACTGTCACTATTTTTGTGCTCAAATTAAACACAGGATTTACTTTTTATCATCCATCTCCAATAGGATAGGAACTCATTCACCTACACTGGTGGGGGATTCGGAAAAATATCTAAATGGCCCGAGAGGGAACCCGATCCATTAAAATAAAGGGGCAAGTATGTAACCTCTGCTACAGATCCCCAAAGAGCCCCTGGGAAGGAATGGAAAAAAATTTTACAGCAAACATAAGAGAGTCTGTAAACCCTTGCCCTGGAAAAACAAATTTTAAATTTAAAAATAAATTCCCTAAAATTTTTCCGTCATCAAAATCACATTAATCCCCTCACTGGTGCTACAGAGTTCAGGCAACGCTGCAAATCTTCCTATGTAGAAAGAGATTGAAGTACCCGTAACCACTCCTACCAGTTTGGGGAGAGATGGGTGTCAATATTGTCACCCCAAAAGAATGGCATACCAAATATGAAAAAAGATTGATTAATAAAAATCGAACCGGGGGTTCCCCTGGATTTCTGGATTTGCTAAATCAAAATCAGAGCAACTATGGCGTGTTGGGGTATTATGATGATAGTCCTCATTAACTACAGACTGATAACTGAATAGCTTAAAATAAAAAGACATAATTTAAAAATATAAATAATGCAGACAAAAATCGTCATTCACGGTGTTAGTAAACAATCACATGCAGATATTACTCTTGATCTTTTGGGTTTAAAAAACCGAATTCAATACAAGTCCTGCAGAGCTGAAAAAAAATCAATTATTAAAAGTACATTCTTATCTATTATATTTCACAAATATCAAGATGTTTAATGAATTACAATCTTTTTTGACCCTGGGCGTTATTCAAAAAAAATGAAAAACTGCCCCAAACAGTGTCTTTCTTCTCTTCTAGTTTCAATCAAATCCTCCATGATTGAGGGATAATTAAATATTGTTCATCACTTGAACTCTATGTCATCCTAGAAGAGTTTTTCTTTTTTGATCCCCGACTCTTGATTTCCCCTGACAATTAGTTCCCTCTCTTCTGCAGAGATGACCAAACCATTGTAAAACATAACTTTTGTCTGCAGGAATTGAACTTTCTAACAATTTTATTGTATGGTTGTAACCTAGTCTCAGTTTTAACTCTTGATCCAAATGCCAACATACTGTGGCGTTTTTGTTGACTAATTTTAAGCACCCCCCTCATGGCGTTTGGTACTCTGGTGGGTTAAGAGTGTAGTAAATATTTATATTCCCCGTCGACCTTTTTTAATGAATAAGGTCGTTCATCATTTCCAGCTGCACATGTGGACATATCTGTTTTTATTTTAGTTTTAAACTTGATAAAATCAGCAAAAAATTTGACTTGAATT
>JADZMA010001285.1:0-22304 GCA_020796225.1 Arion vulgaris
GACCCGGTTTTTTGTTGGTTTGGAACGGAGGTAATGACAGGGACAAACGGGGGCATTCGTATTGGGCGTTAGAGGTGAAATTTTGGATCGCCGCAAGACGAGCTACTGCGAAAGCATTTGTCAAGAATGTTTTCATTAATCAAGAACGAAAGTCAGAGGCGCGAAGACGATCAGATACCGTCGTAGTTCTGACCATAAACGATGCCGACTAGCGATCCGCAGGAGTTGCTTCGATGACTCTGCGGGCAGCTTCCGGGAAACCAAAGTGTTTGGGTTCCGGGGAAAGTATGGTTGCAAAGCTGAAAATTAAAGGAATTGACGGAAGGGCACCACCAGGAGTGGAGCCTGCGGCTTAATTTGACTCAACACGGGAAAACTCACCCGGTCCGGACCCCGAAAGGGATTGACAGATTGATAGCTCTTTCTTGATTCGGTGGGTGGTGGTGCATGGCCGTTCTTAGTTGGTGGAGCGATTTGTCTGGTTAATTCCGATAACGAACGAGACTCTAGCCTATTAAATAGTTCGCCGGCCCCTCGATGCGCCGGCGCAACTCTTAGAGGAAAACTCACCCGGTCCGGACACTGAAAGGGTTGACAGATTGATAGCTCTTTCTTGATTCGGTGGGTGGTGGTGCATGGCCGTTCTTAGTTGGTGGAGGGGATTGTCTGGTTAATTCCGATAACGAACGAGAACTCTAGCCTATTAAATAGTTCGCCGGTCCCTCGATGCGCCGGCGCAACTGCTTAGAGGGACGAGTGGCGTTTAGCCACACGAGATTGAGCAATACCAGGTCTGTGATGCCCTTAGATGTCCGGGGCCGCACGCGCGCTACACTGAAGGAATCAGCGTGGATGCCTCCTGGCCCGAAAGGTTGGGAAACCCGTTGAATCTCCTTCGTGCTAGGATTGGGCTTGTAATTCTTCCCCATGAACGAGGAATTCCAGTAAGCGCGAGTCATAAGCTCGCGTTGATTACGTCCCTGCCCTTTGTACACACCGCCCGTCGCTACTATCGATTGAGCGGTTCAGTGAGGGCCTCGGATTGGTCTCGGTCTGGTACGAAAGTGCCGGCACCGCTGGCCGAGAAGAAGCTCGAACTCGATCGCTTGAGAAAGTAAAAGTCGTAACAAGGTTTCCGTAGGTGAACCTGCGGAAGGATCATTATCGGTCTCGCCGGCACAAGCGAAAAGCTACACGCAAGGCAGCCCAGAAGCAAAATGTAGGCAGAAACTGATGAAACTGAAGGAAAGAAACTTTGTCGGACGGGGGACCGCATGAAGCGCCGCCCCTGCCGATTGACCGCTACTTTTTCGGGTACCCTGACAGTCCTAGATACGATCCACGGTGACGGCTCGAGCCACGTTTTGTGCTCGCCGGGTCGTAGGGTTCAAAGAGCGCTGCGGTGATTGCTCAGGCCCGGCTGGCCAAGTCCTCAGAGCATGAGCGGTGCCGCCCCGGTTTGTTGGTTTGTCTGACTTTGGCTCGCCGCCGAAGGGAGAAGGTCGTTGAGGTACCTGGGCGCTATTTTTGCTCTTGAAATAGCGCGATAGCTCCTCCTTGGAGGCCGCGAGGCTTAAGAGGGGTGTTCAGCGATGAGCCTTCCCGCCTCAGCCTTCTCTGTCCGTCGTCCAATTTTCCATATTACTTCGCAAAATTTGTCTCGTGAGAATTTTTGTTCTTCTCTTCCTGCCCCAAAAAGTCAGCGGGGATGGGGAAAAAACAAAAATAAAAATCAAGCAAATGATAACTTTGTGCGGTGGATCACTCGGCTCGTGCGTCGATGAAGAGCGCAGCCAGCTGCGTGAATTAATGTTAATTGCAGAACACATTGAACATCGACATCTTGAACGCATATGGCGGCCTCGGGTCCATCCCGGGGCCACGCCCGTCTGAGGTCGGCTAGTCTAAAGCAATCGCTTCCTTGCCTGGGTTGTGCGGGTCTCGATCAGCGGCGGCGGGTCAATGAAATTTAGTCAGTACATCATTGCCTGCTTTTGTTGTCGGGGCCAGTGGAAGCGCGCTGGGCTTTCGCGGATCGCTCCAGATCCCCGTGGCCTTAAGTGCACAATGCGCCGTCTGTCCTGTGGTCGTCCACCGAGGGTGTTCCGCTGGTCGTGCGGATCCTTCCCCTCTTACCGTAATACCGTCGTCGCCGCTGCCGCTGTCCGGCAGGACTCGGATTGATTAAACATCGAGCTCGTCAGCAGCCAAGTGGTTGGCGGAGGTATATAATTGTGAGCAAGCACGAATGGTAAAGGGTGTGTGGATGCGACGGTCCCAAAGAAGTTTAAAACACACAATACTCCGACCTCAGATCGGACGAGATTACCCGCTGAATTTAAGCATATAACTAAGCGGAGGAAAAAAACTACAAGGATTTCCCAGTAACGGCGAGTGAAGCGGGAAGAGCCCAGCACCGAATCCCTCAGTGTCACGCTGACGGGAACTGTGGTGTGTGGGACGCCACCAGCTGCAACAGAGGGCGCCGAAGTCCTCCTGATCGGGCTTCACCCAGAGCGGGTGTAAGGCCTTGCAGGTGCCTCTCTGTGCGGCCGCGAGCGTCTCAGGAGTCGGGTTGTTTGGGGATGCAGCCCAAAGCGGGTGGTAAACTCCATCTAAGGCTAAATACTTGCACGAGTCCGATAGCGGACAAGTACCGTGAGGGAAAGTTGAAAGAACTTTGAAGAGAGAGTTCAAGAGTACGTGAAACCGCCCAGAGGTAAACGGGTGGATCCGCAAAGTCGGTCCGCGGAATTCAGCGCGGCGCGCGGTCCGGGGCAGTCGCGGTTCGGGATCCTGGAACCGACCGCGGTGCCGAGCCGGACTCCGCCGCGTGCACTTTCCGCGGGCAGAAAGCCAAACCGGTTGGTGGTCGAGCGGTGACATGCCGGAGGTTGTAGGTGGGGGCGCTCGCGTCCTACCAGCCTTCCCCGGCGAACCGCCCCAGACCGAGGAACCGCCGCGAGCTTCGAGGCCACCTTCCCTCCGGGTGAGTTCGACTGGGAGGACTGGGCAACCGTGTCTTCCGACCGCTCACCCGCGACAGGCGCGGGGCTGGCCGGGTTTGCAAAAGTCAGCAGGGTTAGTGGCAAGTCTGTCGGCATTCCACCCGACCCGTCTTGAAACACGGACCAAGGAGTCTAACATGCGCGCGAGTCATTGGGTCGTACGAAACCCAAAGGCGCAGTGAAAGCGAGGCCGTTCGCAGCGGCCCGAAGCGACTCTAGTCCACGACTTTGTGAAGACACATGGTGTAACGCAGGTGGGAGCGCAAGCGCAATTGAAATACCACTGCTTTTATCGTTTGCCCGCTTATTCGGTCAAGCGGAGAGCCCGGGGCGCAAGCCTCGCTTCTGGAGTTAAGCGGCAGCGGCGCTCATCGTCGGCGCGATCCGCTCTGAACGCAGTGTCAGGCGGGAAGTTTGACTGGGGCGGTACATCTGTCAAGGTAACACCGGTGTCCTAAGGCAGAGGCTCAGCGAGGACGGAAACCTCGCGGCGAAACAAGGGCAAAAAGCTCGCTTGATTTGATTTTCAGTACGAATACAGACCGTGAAAGCGTGGCCTATCGATCCTTTTGACTTTAAGAGTTTTAAGCAAGAGGTGTCAGAAAGTTTTCCACAGGGATGGCGAAGCGTGGCAGCCAAGCGTTCATAGCGACGTTGCTTTTGATAGCCGATGTCGGCTCTTCCTATCATTTGCGAAGCGAGATTCGCCAAGCGTTGGATTGTTCACCCACTAATAGGGAACGTGAGCTGGAGTTCCAGACCGTCGTGAACAGGTTGGTTACTACTGATGACAGAGTCGTTGCTGCGGTAATCCTGCTCAGTACGAGAGGAACCGCAGGTTCAGACATTTAGTTCGATGCTTGGCTGATAAGCCAATGGTGCGAAGGCTTCTATCCTGAGGGATTATGGCTGAACGCCTCTAGGTCAGAATCCCGCCCGGATATCTGACGATATTCTTAGCACCACTGCGTCGGAGGCAACGATATGGTCGGACCTGGGTTTACGCTCCAGCCCGACCTGGTCGAGCCACAGAAAAGTCTCTGCCGTCCGCCGATCAAAGCGGGCGGGACCTGTCCGATGTTCACCCCATGCGGCGTGGAGTGTGAAATCATTTGTAGACGACTTGGTTCTCGGTCGGGGTGTCGTAAGCAGTAGAGCAGCCACCTCACTGCGAGACTGTTGGAGACTCAGCCTTGGACCAGGAGATTTGTTCGCACCAGACGAACAACATCTCCGATTTCAGTCGAGCTGCTGGAGTCCAACCACCCACATTTACAAATTTGTCGCAAAATAAAACAAACGTCGTCGTCACCAAACACGGTGGTGTCGTCGTCGTCTTAGTCCCTCGGCGGGACGTCGTCCTCGGCGGAGACGTCGTCCCCTCGGTGTTATCGTCCTGGCGGCGGCGTCGTCCTCAGCGGCGGCGTCGTCTCATCATCCCGTCGTCCTTCGGCAACCGACCGCGCCGAGTTCGACTCCTGCTGAGCAAACAAATAAACAGCATGGTCAACAAGTTGGAATGGGTAAATGCGCTCGGTGACCCACGGTTTGTGTTGGTTGATAGGACGAGACTCTCTTACTATTATTTAAAACATTTTTTCGTTTTCTACAACAAAGTAAAAGTGTACAGAAAAAAATAATTTCATAAGTCCGCTGAAACATTTTATATATATTTTTTCTATCTCTAAATCGTAGTATATTTAACACTACATCTTACGGCCAGCGCTCAATCCCGACCACCACCGCCGAAAGTGTGCAGAAGAAACAAGCCCGTCAGCATAAAGTATACACACAGATCATCATTTTTTTTCTGCATAAAAGTATACACAGATCAGATTTTTTTTTTTTTTTTTAGGTATTTAACATCTTAACAGGTCTTATTATAAATAATTATGAATTTCGGTACCTGTACAATTTGCTGACTTTAAGTTTTAACACAATATCAAATTTCTAGTTAGCGAAATCTAGAATAACCAGTTAGTATTGTCCCTTTTTCTCTTATGCTACTATCAGCTAATGTGCTGCAGTCAAACCAGCCCTCTCCCCAGTGTAATATTTTCTTTCAATGTAGCATGTACCATGTGTGTGCTCATGTCCAAAATGTGTAACGATCGCATTATTTTACTGTACATACGATTTCTGCCCCCTGCGGTCGGTGTGTATGGTAAGGCGGGTAGGGCTGTACGTGAAATTTGGAAGATAGAAAGGCAAACAAACCAATATAGGCTACAGCTGTAGGCTGGCTTATTCTTTTCTTCTCTGAGTTCTTCAGTTGTGTTTGGAGATGTGAACCTGAGTGCGATCGACTGAACTTGAATTATTTTTTAATGTGTATAAATTATACCACATCGCACATTAGGAAATCATAAAGGAGGCCGGTCGAACTTGTGGTTCAAGGAATCAAGGGATTGCTTGCAGCAGAAGAAAAGTAGACAATAATACTTATTATTATTTAGTAGAGTAGAGGCGGTCAGCAGTGTATTAATGTGCTAACGTTGTGCTCGTCAATCCGTGGGTTTTCATTGTTCTCGTCAATAGACGCGGAAGACGAAGAATAATAATTTACGTAGGTACATTCAATGCGTTGGTGTGTTGTTTTCTTAGCCTCAGCGACGCGTGTCTGTGTTACATTTAAACTAACAATGTGCTGACCACGTGGTTATAACCCACGTGGTGATTGCCACGTGGTGAGCACGCTTGTTAGTTTAAGTACTTAAGCACAGACACAGCGTCACCGGTGTTGAAAAACAAACCAAGCATTACATTACTTACGTAAATTCCACTCTTCTTCTTCTTCCTCTTCTTCTTCTAGCCCTCTTCTCTTCTTCTTCTTCTTCTCAACTTTCTTTTGAAAAGTTGTTGGTTGTGTTACGTGAAATGTGAACACAAATTCTGAACTATCGTCTGAATGAACTATTAATTTTATATTAGAAATCACAAAAGGTTTGGATTTCCAAGTTGCCAGGCATTGCATTTACTTACGTAGTGGACGTTTTTAATTTTTAAAGCAGATTAAACGTGTAGTGTCATTAAGCTTTGGTCACAAACCCAACTGTTTCATTAAAGATGCTACAACGGAAGCATTTCATTTATCAAATATAATATAATCCGTATTCTATAGAAAATGACGGTATTTTGTTTTAAAAATGGGTTTTACTCCGTTTCATGCCCGAGCAATATCCAGACAAGTTAACGGATAAAAAATTTAATACTGCCGTCAGTGCTGCATTAGTAAATAAAGCAAATTTCAATTTCATAACTCAGCCTACCAAGTCGAGCTACGGTGGGAGGACCAACGCCGTAAAACCGAAAAAATGGCAAAGTCCAGAAATATTCATTTACATGGCGAAAGAAGAGACGAACAACGCGCGAACGTTAATCCACTCCCGGAACATACTATATCTGGGTTGTGCGTCTGCAAACTGTGCCTCCCCGGTTTGAAAATAACCGGACGGGCGAGCCAGTCAGCGAACGCGGTTCCCCAGTGTCGATAACCAATTGCGTGCATAGTCTCTAACGGCTGCGCGTGCCTCCCTCGCTTTTCACGCGAACGGGGCTCCCAGCGAATAAGGGACAAGTTAGCGTCTGCTATTAAGACTCGCTCGCTCGCCGCTATAATGCTTAGTGGTGGTGTGTGTGTGTCCGCATATCGGGTTTCTCGGTCGCGGTGTGATGCGATCGATCTAAAATTTTAAACGCTCGACGGTGTGAGTCTCGTTAAAAGGCCGAAGCTCTCGCAACGAGCTTGTAGGTCCGCAGGTAGTAATACATGGGTGTCGTTTTGCTTGGCGGGCGCGAGTCTTGCCGGCAAAACTGTAGGAAGCAGGCGCTTTCGGTCGTTTTTCTTCAATTTCGCATTTTCGCCAGGGACGTCGGGATCGCTCTGCACAGGCGCTGTCTCCCTACCGAGCATTATCGGTCAGTCTCGTCCGCGACAGCTATCTGGTTGGTCCTGCCAGTAGTCATATCTTATCTCAAAAGATTCAGCCATGCATCTCATTCACACTCTGTCTCACGGTGAAACCGCGAATGGCTCTAAATCAGTCGGGTTCAATAGACGGCACGATCTACTTGGATAACTGTAAGCGAATTCTAGGCTATACACCTTGCAAGCTCCATTCCTCGTGGAAAGAGCGCACGTAGTTCAAACCAATCATAATTACCCTTTGCGGGGTGCGGCGTCCCACTATTGACTCCTGGATAACGTGCTGATCGCATGGCCTCATATTGCGGCGACGCATGCTCAAATGTCTGCCTATCAATGTCGATGGTACGGCCCGACCTTGCACTGCCATGTGTTTGTAACGGGTAACAGGGAATCGAGGGTTCGATTCCGGAGAGGGCGCGAAACGGCTACCACATCCAAGGGAGGCAGCAGGCGCGCAACACCCACTCCCCGGCACAGGAGGTAGTGACGAAAATAACAATACCGGGACTCTTTCGAAATTTGTAAAATTGGAATAGAGTACACTAAAACCTTTAACGAGGATCTATTGGAGGCAAGTCTGGTGCCAGCAGCCGCGGTAATTCCAGCTCAATAGCGTATATTAAAGTTGTATTTGCAGTTAAAAGCTCATGTAGTTGGATCTCAGGCGCAGGCAGGTGGTCATGCGCCAGTTCACTGCCGTTGTCTCTGCCCTACCGTCTATGGCTCTCTCCCGTGGGTGCTCTTGCAGGCATTGGGTGGCCAACATGAATTACAAAAAATTAGAGTGTTCAAAAGCAGGCCTCAGCTGCCTGAATAATGGTGCATGGAATAATGGAATAGGACCTCGGTTCTATTTTGTTGGTTTCGGAACTGGAGGTAATGATTAACAGGGACAAACGGGGGCATTCGTATTGCGGCGTTAGAGGTGAAATTCTTGGATCGCCGCAAGACGAGCTACTGCAAGCTGTTGTCAGAATGTTTTCATTAATCAGAACGAGTCAGAGCGCGAAGACGATCAGATACCGTCATGTAGTTCTGATACAAACGATGCAAACTAACGATCCGCAGTTGCTTCGATGACTCTGCGGGCAGCTTCCGGAAACCAAAGTGTTTGGGTTCGGGGGAAATATGGTTATAAGCTTCAAACAAGATTGACAGGAGGGCACCTGGGAGTGGAGCCTGCGGCCAATTGACTCAACACGGGAAAACTCACCCGGTCCGGACACTGTAAGGATTGACAGATTGATAGCTCTTTCTTGATTCGGTGGGTGGTGGTGCATGGCCGTTCTTAGTTGGTGGAGCGATTTGTCTGGTTAATTCCGATAACAGACGAGATACAGCTATTAAATAGTTCGCCGGTCCTCGATGCTCGGCGCAACTGTAGAGGACGAGTGGCGTTTAGCCACACAGATTGAAGACAATAACAGGTCTGTGATGCCCTTAGATGTCCCGGGGCCGCACGCGCCCTTCACTAGAAAGGAATCGGCGTGGTTCCTCCCTGGCCCGGGTTGGGAAACCCGTTGAATCTCCTAGTGCTAGGGATTGGGGCTTGTAATTCTTATGACGAAATTCCCGATGGCACCGATCATAGCCTCGCGTTGATTACATCCCCTGCCGCTGACACACACCGCCCGTCTTCACTATCGATTGAGCGGTTCGGTGAGGGCCTCAGTTAGTCGGTCTGTGCGAAAGTGCCGGCACCGCTGGCCGAGAAGAAGCTCGAACTCGATCGCTGGGAGAAAGTAAAAGTCGTAACAAGGTTCCGTAGGTGAACCTGCGGAAGGATCATTATCGGTCTCGCCGGCACAAGCTAAAAAGCTACACACAGGGTACAGCCAAGCAGTGGTAGAGCAGTGAAACTGAGGAAAAACTTTGTCGGACGAGGACCGCGTAGGAAGCGCCGCCCTGCCGATTGACGCCGACAGGTGCCTGACAGTCTAGATACGATCCACGGTGACGGCTCGAGCCACGTTTTGTGCTCGCCGGGTCATGAGGTTCAAAAAGAGCGCTGCGGTGATTGCTCCAGGCCAGCTGGCCAGAGTCACTCAGGCATAGGCGGTTGCCGCCCGGTTTTGTTGGTTTTGTCTGACTTTGGCTCGCCGCCGAAGGAGAGGTCGTTAGAGTACCTGGGCATATTTTGCTCTTGAAATAAGCGCGATAGCACTCCTCCTTGAGCCACGGAACTAAGAAGTGTTCAGCGATGAGCCTTCCCCGCCTCAGCCTTCTCTGTCCGTCCAATTTCCATGTTAGCCCCATGAAATTTGTCTCGTGAATTTTTGTTCTTCTCTTCTGCCCCAAAAGTCAGCAGGGATGGGGAAAAAGCAAAAAATAAAAATCAAGCAAATGATAACTTTATTGCGATGGATCACTCGTCGTGCGTCGATGAAGAGCGCAGCCAGCTGCGTGAATTAATGTAGTGCAGAACATTGAACATCCCAGCATCTTGAACGCATATGGCGGCCTCAGGTCCATCCCGGGGCCGCGCCCGTCTGGTCGGCTGGTCTAAACAATCGCTTCCTTGCCTGGGTTGTGCGGGTCTAGGTGGTCTCGCGCGGCGCGGTCAATGAAGGTGATCAGGCACAGCATCATTTGCCTGCTTTTTGTTCCGGGGCCAGTGGGAAGCGCGCTGGGCTTTCGCGGATCGCTCCAGATCCCCGTGGCCTAAGTGCACAATGCGCCGTCTGTCCTGTGGTCGTCCACCGAGGGTGTTCCGCTGGTCGTGCGGATCACCCTCTTACCGTAATACCGTCGTCTTCGCTGCCGCTGTCCGGCAGGACGCTCGGATTGATTAAACATCAGGCTCGTCGGCAGCCAAGTGGTTGGCGGTGGTATATGAGTGACAAGCACGAATAGGTAAAGGGTGTGTGGATGCGACGGTGCCAAGAGGGTTGCTTTATATGCTCCCGACCTGGATCGGACGAGATTACCACTGAATTTAAGCATATAACTAAGCGGAGGAAAGAAGCCCAACAGGATTTCCCCAGTAACGGCGAGTGAAGCGGGAAGGCCCAACACCGAATCCTCAGTACAATGCGCTGGCCCAGGAACTGTGGTGTGTGGGGACGCCACCAGCTGCAACAGGGGCGCCAGTCCTCCTGATCGGGGCTTCACCCAGGCGGGTGTAAGGCCTTTGCAGGTGCCTCTGTGCGGCCGCGAGCGTCTCAGGAGTCGAATTGTTTGGGAATGCGGCCCGAAGCGGGTATTAAACTCCATCTAAGGCTAAATACTTGCACAGGTCCGATAGCGGACAAAAGTACCGTGAGGAAAGTTGAAAAGAACTTTGAAGAGAGTTCAGGTACGTGAAACCGCCCAGAGGTAAACGGGTGGATCCGCAAAGTCGGTCCGCAGATTCAGCGCGGCGCGGTCAGGGCAGTCGCAGTTCCGGGATCCTGGGAACGACCGCGGTGCGAACCGGACTCCGCCGCGTGCTGCACTTTCGCGAACGAAAAGCCACAACCGGTTTGGTGGTCGAGCGGTGACGTGCCGCGGGAGGTTGTAGGTGGGGCGCTCGCGTCCCTACCAGCCTTCCCCGGCGAACCGCCCAGACGAGGAACCGCCGCAGGCTTCGGGCCACCTTCCCTCGGGTGAGTTCGACCTGGGAGAGACTGAGCAGCCGTCTTCCGACCGCTCACCGCGACAGGTACCTGAGGGCTGGCCGGGTTTGCAAAAAGTCAGGGTTGGTAGCCAGTCTGTCAAGCATTCACCCGACCCGTCTTGGAAACACGGACCAAGGAGTCTAACGTACGCGCGGAGTCGTTGCAGGTCGGCCACGGAGCAAGGCGCAGTGAAAGCGAGGGCCGTTCGCAGCGGCGGGTGGGATCCTCCTGCGTAGAGCAATCTGTGTGTGGGGTGGCGCTGCCGGCCCGTCCCGTCTGCGCTGTCGAGTGGGGCGGAGCAGAGCGTGCACGCTGGGACCCGAAAGATGGTGAACTATGCACAGAGTAGAACAAGCCGAAGCTCTGGTGGAGGTTCGTAGCGATTCTGACGTGCAAATCGATCGTCAAGCTTGGTATAAGACAGAAGAACTAATCCGAACCATCTATTGGCGTAGTTCCCTCCGAAGTTTCCCACCTCAGGATGCTTCGGCGCTCGATCGCGGTTTATCCGGTAAAGCGCGAATGATTAAGTCTTGGGGACGAGCGACTCAACCTATTCTCAAACTTTAAATGGGTAAGTCCGGCTCGCTCGAACTGGGAGCCGGGCGCGTTATCCGGGCTCATTAATCGCCAGAAAGTGGGCCACACGGTAAGCAGAACAGCGCTGTGGGATGAACCAAACGCCCAGTTAAGTGCCAAACGCTGGCGCTCATCAGACACCATAAAGGTGTTGGTTGATATAGACAGCAGGACGGTGGCCATGAAGTCGGAACCCGCCCCAAGGTGTGTAACAACTCACCTGCCGAATAAAGCAGCCTGAAAATGGATGGCGCTAGGCGTCGGACCCATACCGGGCCGTCTCGGCGATCGATGCAAATCAGCGGAGGCCGGGACGAGTGGGAGGGCCGTCAGGGTGAGCGTGGAAGCCTGAGGAGCGATCCTGGGTGGAGCCGCCCAGGTGCAGATCTTGATGGTAGTAGCAAATATTCAAGCGAGAACTTTGAAGACTGAAGTGGAGAAGGGTTCCATGTGAACAGCAGTTGAACATGGGTCAGTCCCAGTCTAAGAAGATGGAAAACTCGTTCTGACCCGGGCACTCTGTCTTTGTCTACGAAATGATAAATTAGAGTCAGCCCGCAGCCTATCGAAAGGTCAGGGTTAATATTCCCGAACCTGGACACGGGGTGGTCCTCTAGGGCCACGTGCAGCAACACGCAAACGAAGTGGGGACGTCGGCAAGCCGGAAGGATTCTCTTTTCTTTATGAGAGCCACATCCCTGGAGTCAGCTTGCCCGGGAGATAGGGACCGCGGCTCCGTAAAGCGCAGCTCTTGCGGTGCCGGTGCGCTTCCGTCGGCGCCAAGCCCACGGAGGGCAGTGTGAATTCGTGCCAGAGCCGTACCCATATCACCTTAGAGTCTCCGAGTGCACAGCCTCTAGTCGATAGAACAATGTAGGTAAGGAAGTCGGCGGTGGATCGTAACTTCAGGAAGGATTGGCTCTGAGGCTGGGTCAGTCGGGCCCGGGTACGAGCGGGACTGGGATGGGCGGGCTGGGCGAGCCGCCGCCGCTAGTCGGCGGGCCGGCCGAAACTCGGAACGTGGCTGCAACCTTCCCGTGGACCGCCCCAGCTATGCGGCGGCGCCTCCCCGGCGTCGTCCGCGTCGGCTGGCATTCAACAACCAACTCAAGAACTGGTACGGACCAGAGATCGACTGTCAATTAAAACAAAGCATTGCGACAGCCGTCGCAGTATTGACGCAATGTGATTTCTGCCAATGCTCTGAATGTCAAGTGAAGAAATTCAACCAAGCGCGGGTAAACGGCGGGAGTAACTATGACTCTTAAAAAGGTGCCAAATGCCTCGTCATCTAATTAGTGACGCGCATGAATGGATTAACGAGATTTCCCTGCCTATCTACTATCTGTGAGCCACAGCCAAGGAACAGGCGAGTAGAATCAGCAGGAAAGAAGACCCTGTTGAGCTTGACTCTAGTCCGACTTTGTGAAGACACATGAAGGGTGGCATAGGTGGGAGCGCAAGCGCAATTGATACCACTACTTTTATCGGTTTTTCTTTGCTTATTCAGTCTTGAAGCGGAGCGGGCGCAAGCCCCTCGCTTCTGGAGTTAAGCGGCAACCGGCGCTCGTCGTCGGCCGCGATCCGCTCTGAAGACAGTGTCAGGCGGGGAGTTTGACTGGGGCGGTACGTCTGTCAAAGGTAGCGCAGGTGTCTAAGGCGAGCTCGGCGGGCGGAAACCTCGCGTGAGAGCAAAGGGCAAAAGCTCGCTTGATTTTGATTTTCAGTACGAATACAGACCGTGAAAGCGTGGCCTATCGATCCTTTTGACTTTAAGAGTTTTAAGCAGAGGTGTCGAAGAGTTACAGGGATAACTGACGTGGCGGCCAAGCGTTCTTAGCGACGTTGCTTTTGATCCTTCGATGTCGGCTCTTCCTATCATTGCGAAGCAGAATTCGCCAAGCGTTGGATTGTTCACCACTAATAGGGAACGTGAGCTGGTTTGAACCGTCGTGAGACAGGTTGGTTACCCTACTGATGACAAGTCGTTGCTACATTTAATCCTGCTCAGTACGAGGAGGAACCGCGGGTTCAGACATTTAGTTCACGTGCTTGGCTGATAAGCCAATGGTGCCGAAGACTACCATCCTGAGGATTATGGCTGAACGCCTCTGGTCAGAATCCCGCGGATATGCGACGATATTCATAGCACCACTGCGTCGGGAGGCAACGATATGGTCGGGACCTGGGTTACCTCCAGCCCGACCTGGTCGACACAGAAGAAGGTCTCTGCCGTCCCGCCGATCACAAAGCGGGCGGGGACCTGTCCGATATTACCCCATGCGGCGTGGAGGTGTGAAATCATTTATGAACGACTTAGTTCTCGGTCGGGGTGTCGTAAGCAGTAGAGCGCCACTCTCACTGCGAACTGTTGGGACTCAGCCTTGGACCAGGAGATTTGTTCGCACCGGACGACAACATCTCCGATTTCCAATCCAGTACTGATCAACCACCCACATTACAAATTTGTCACCAAATAAAACAAACGTCGTCGTCACAAACGCGGTGGTGTCGTCGTCGTCTTAGTCCTCGGCGAGACGTCGTCCTCGGCGGAACGTCGTCTCGGTGTTGTCGTCCTCGGCGGCGGCGTCGTCCTCGGCGGCGGCGTCGTCCTCATCGTCCGTCTCGTCTTCGGCAACCGACCGCGCAGGTTCGACTCCTGCGAAAACAGGCAAATAAACAGCATGGTCAACAAGTTGGAATGGGTAAATCGCTCATTGACCACAGTTTGTGTTGGTTGATAGGACAGGGACTCTCTATTATTTAAAACATTTTCGTTTTCTACAACAAAGTAAAAGTGTACAGAAAAAAAGAGAAATAATTTCACAAGTCCGCTGAACATTTTATATATATATTTTCTATCTCCTAAATCGTAGTATATTCTTGCCACCCCATCTTACAGCCAGCACTCTCAATCGACCACCTACACCAAGTGCTTACCCCAGAAAACAAGCCCGTCAACATAAAAGTATACACACAGATCATCATTTTTCTGCATAAAAGTATACACACAGATCAGATTTTTTTTTTTTTTTTTAAATTATTTAACATGTCTTAACAGGTCTTATTATAAATAATTGTGAATTTCAATTTCATGCAATTTGCTGACTTTAAGTTTTAACCACAATATCAAATTTCTAGTTGCTTGAAATCTGGGAATAACAGTTAGTATTATCCCACTACTCTTAATAACTACTATCAGCTAATGTGCTGCGATCAAACCGGCCCTCTCCCAATTAATATTTTTTCTTTCAATGTATGTACCATGTATTGTCTCATGTCCAAAATGTGTAACGATCGCATTATTTTACTGTACATACGATTTCTGCCCCTGCGGTCGATTGTGTATGGTAAGGCAGGTAGGGCTGTACGTGAAGTGGAAGATGAAAGGCAAACAAATAATATAGGCTACAACTGTGGGCTACCAACTTGGTCTTTCTTCTCTGAGTTGCTGATTGTGTTTGCAGGAGATGTGAACACAAATTTAGCGATCGACTGAACGAATTATTATTTTTTAATGTATAAGTATACCCGCCGCATTAAATCATAAAAAAGGAGGCCAGTCGGAAAACTTGTGGTTCAAAGGAATCAAGGGATTACTTAGCAGCAGAAGAAAAGTAGACAATAATAAACATTATTATTTAGTAAGTAGAGCGGTCAGCAGTGTATTGTGTCGCTAACAATTGTAAATCCAATCCGTAGGTTTCACATTGTTCTCGTCAATGAGCGCGGAAGACGAAGAATAATAATTCCGTAGGCACATTCCAATGCGTTGAATTGTATTTATTTGTTTCTTTTCCAGCACCGGCGACGCGATGTCGTGTTTACATTTCTAGAAACTAACAAGCGTGTAACGACCACGTGGTTATAACCCACGTGGTGATTACTACGTGGTGAGCACGCTTGTTGGATTTAGAAATGTAACACAAACTGTAATCTCGGTGTTGCGTCGCTCGCATTTGCCCGTAAATTCCTCTTTTTCTTCTTCCTCTTCTTCTTCTTCCTCTTCTTGCTTATTCTTCTCAACTCTTTTTGAAAAGTTGTTGGTTGTGTTTGCGTGAAATGTGAACCTGATTTCTGAACTATCGTCTGAACTTGAACTATTAATTTTATATTAGAAATCACAAAAAGGTTTGGTTCGGATTTGCCGAGCATTGCATTTACTTACGTAGTGGACGTTTTTAATTTTTAAAGCAGATTAAACGACAGTGTCATTAGCTTTGGTCTGGCTTAACTGTTTCATTAAAAGATACACAACGGAGGCTTGTTTTCATTATCAAATATAATATAATCCGTATTCTATAGAAAAGCTGGCGGTATTTTTGTTTTCCAAATGGGTTTTCTCCGTTTCGTACCCGAAACAAAATATCGAACCGTTAACCGGATAAAAAATTTAATACTGCCGTGTGACTAGCATTAGTAAATAAAAGCAAATTTCCAAATTTCATAACTCTAGCTCCTACCAAAGTCGAGCTACGGTGGGAGGACCAACGCCCGCAAAAACCGAAAAAAATGGCAAAATCCAGAAATATTCATTTTACATAGCGAAAGAACGAACAACATGAACGTTAATCCTCCCGGAACAATACCATATCTGGGTTGTGCGTCTGCAAACTGTGCCTCCCCGTTTTGAAAATAACCGGACGGGCGAGCCAGTCAGCAAACGCCAGTTCCCAGTGTCGATAACCATTGCGTGCATAGTCTCTAACGGCTGCGCGTGCCTCTCACTTTTTCACGCGAACAGGGCTCCCAGCGAATAAGGGACAAGGTAGCGTCTGCTGTTAAAGATCACTCATCGCCGCTCAGTGCTTATTGATTGGTGTGTGTGTCGTATATCGGAGTTTCTCAGTCGCGGTGTGATGCAATCAGTCTAAAATTTTAAACGCTCGACGGTGGTCTCGTTAAAGCCCGGCTCGCAACGAGCTTGTGGGTCAAGGTAGTAACATGGTGTCGTTTTTGCTTGGCGAGCGCGAGTCTTGCCGGCAAAACTGTGACTTGACGCTCGGTCGTTCGCTTCAATTTCGCATTTCGCCGGGGACGTCGGGATCCGCTCTGCACAGAGCGCTGTCTCCCGAGCATTGTCGGTCGGTCCTCTCGTCCATGACAGCTATCTGGACGATCCTGCCGGTAGTCATGTAGCATCTCAAAGATTAAGCCATGCATGTCTAAGTTCACGCTGTCTCACGGTGAAACCATGAATGGCTCATTAAATCAGTCGAGTTCAATAGATGACACGATCCTACTTGGTGCTGTGGCAATTCTAGAGCTAATACATGCTTCTGGCTCCGACCTCGTGGAAAGGCGCTTTTATTGATTCAAAACAATCGCCGTTACCCTTGCGGGTGCGGCGTCCCACTGGTGACTCTGGATAACTTTGTGCTGATCGCATGGCCTCATGTGCCGGCGACGCATCTCAAATGTCTGCCTATCAAATGTCGATGGTACGTGACGGCACTACCATGTTTTATGGCGCGGGTAACAGAATCAGGGTTCGATTCAGGAGAGGAGCATGAAACGGCTGCCACATCAAGGAAGGCAACAGGCGCAACCCACCACTTCGGCACAGAAGTGTGACGAAAAATAACAATACAGGTTCTTTCGAGGCCCGTAATTGAAATAGTACACTTTAAACGCTAACGAGGATCTATTGGAGGAGCAAAGTCTGGTGCCAGCAGCCATGACAATTCAGCTCCAATAGCGTATATTAAAGTTATTTACGGTTAAAAGCTCGTAGTTGAGTCTCTCCAGGCCGCAGGCGAGGCAGTCGCTCGCGCGCCAGTTCCTGCCGTTATCTCCTGCCCTACCGTCTGCCCGGCTCTCCCGTGGAGGTGCTCTTCTGAGCGTCCCGGGTGGCCAGCGCGTTTTGAAAAAATTAGAGTGTTCAGCAGGCCTCAGCTGCCCTGAATAATGGTGCATGGAATAATGGAATAGGACCTCAGTTCTATTTTGTTGGTTTTTCGGAACTGGGGTAATGATTATGCCAAGGGACAAACGGGGCATTCGTATTGCGGCGTTAGAGGTGAGTGCTTGAATCGCACCAAGACAGCCTGCAGCATTTGTCAGAATGTTTTCATTAATCAGAACAAAAAGTCAGAGGCGCGAAGACGATCAGATACAAATCGTAAGTTCTGACCATAAAACGATGCCATTGGCGATCCGCAGGGAGTTGCTTCGATGACTCACCCCCGCGGGCAGCTTCGAAGCAAAGTGTTTGGAGTTCAGGGGAAGTATGGTTGCAAAGGCTGAAGCAAAGGAGATTGACGGAAGGGCACCACCAGTGGAGAGCCTGCGGCTTAATTTGACTCAGCACAGGAAAACTCGCGGTCGGACACCTTGAAGATTGACAGATTGATAGCTCTTTCTTGATTCGGTGGGTGGTGGTGCGCGGCCGTTCTTAGTTGGTGGAGCGATTACATCTGGTTAATTCCGATAACGAGCGAGACTCTGGCCTGTTAAAATGGTTCGCCGGTCCCTCGATGCGCCGGCACAACCTGCTAGAGGACAGTGGCGTTTAGCCCACCACAGATGAGCAATAGTCTGTGATGCCCTTGGATGTCGGGGCCGCGCTACACTGAAGGAATCAGCGTGGATGCCTCCTGGCCCGAAAGGGTTGCAGAAACCCCGTTGAATCTCCTTCGTGCTGGGATTGGGACATGAAATTTCTTCACCATGAACGAGAATTCCCAGTAAGCGCGAGTCATAAGCTCGCGTTGATTACGTCCTGCCTTGTACCACACCGCCCGTGCTTTACTATCGATTGAGCGGTTCCGGTGAGAGCCTCAGTTGGTCTCGGTCTGGTGCGGTGCCGGCACCGCTGGCCGAAGCTCGAACTCGATCGCTTGGAGAAAGTAAGTCGTAGCTAAGGTTTCCGTAGAGTGAACACGGAAGGATCATTATCGGTCTCGCCGGCACAAGCTTGAAAAGCTACGCAAGTACAGCCCCGGCGCAATGTAGGCAGAAACAGTAGTGAAACTGAAGGAAAAGCTTTGTCGGACAGGGAACCGCATGAGCGCCGCCCCTGCCGATTGACCGCTACTTTTTCGGGGTACCTGACGGTCTAAGATGATCCACGGTGACGGCTCGAGCCACGTTTTGTGCTCGCCGGGTCGTAGGGGTTCAAGAGCGCTGCGGTGTTACTCAGGCCAGCTGGCCAAGTCCTCCAGAGCATGAGCGGTGCCGCCCGGTTTGTTGGTTTGTCTGACTTTGGCTCGCCGCCGAAGGGAGAAGGTCGTTGGTACCTGGGCGCTAGTACGCCTCTTGAAATGGCGCGATAGCTCCTCCTTGGAGGCCGCGAGGCTTGAAGGGGGTGTTCAGCGATGAGCCTTCCCCGCCTCAGCCTTCTCTGTCCGTCGTCCAATTTCCATATTACTTCGCAAAAATTTGTCTCGTGAAATTTTGTTCTTCTCTTCCTGCCCCAAAAGTCAGCGGGGATGGGGAAAAAAACAAAATAAAATCAAGCAAATGATAACTTTGTGCGGTGGATCCACTCGGCTCCGTGCGTCGATGAAGAGCGCAGCCAGCTGCGTGAATTAATGTGAATTGCAGAACACATTGAACATCGACATCTTGAACGCATATGGCGGCCTCAGGTCCATCCGGGGCCGCACACGCACGCGCCCAATCTGAGGTCAGCTAGTCTAAAGCAATCGCTTCCTTGCCTGGGTTGTGCGGGTCTCGATCAGCGGCGGCAGGTCAGTGAAATTTAGTCGATACATCATTGCCTGCACTTTGTTGTCAGGGCCAGTGGAGCGCGCTGGGCTTTGCGGATCGCTCAGATCCCGTGACGCTGCAAGTGCACAATGCGCCATCTGTCCTGTGGTCGTCCACCGAGGGTGTTCCGCTGGTCGTGCGGATCAGCCCTTACCATGTACCGTCTCGTCGCCGCGCTGCCGCTGTCCAGCGGGACTCGGATTGATTAAACATCAGCTCGTCGGCAGCCAAGTGGTTGGCGGTGGTATATAATTGCGAGCAAGCACCGAATGGTAAGGGGTGTGTGGATGCGACGGTGCCAAGAGGATTTAAAAAACACATAATACTCCGACCTCAGATCGGACGAGATTACCCGCTGAATTAAGCATATAACTAAGCGGAGAAAAAAATGCTGGGGATTTCCCTAGTAACGCGAAGCGGAGTGAAGCTGGGAAGGAGCCCAGCACCAGATCCCTCAGTGTCACGCTGACGGATTTTTGCCAGATGGTAATGAGACCTCCACCACTGTGAGGCGCCGAGTCCTCCTGATCGGGGCTTCACCCAGAGCGGGTGTAAGGCCTTTGCAGGTGCCCTCTGTGCGGCCGCGCAAGCGTCTCGAAGTCGGGTTGTTTGGGAATGCAGCCCAAAGCGGGTAGTAAACTCCATCTAAGGCTAATACTTGCACAGGTCCGATGGCGGACAAGTACCGTGAGAAGGATTGAAAGAACTTTGAAGAGAAGTTCAAAGTGGTGAAACCGCCTTAGAAGGTAAACAGGTGGATCTCAAAAGTCGTTCCGCGAATTCAGCGCGGCGCGCGCGGTCCGAGCGATCGCGGTTCTCGGGGATCCCTGGGAACCGACCGCGGTGCGAGCCGGACTCACCGCGTGCTGCGCTCGCGGGCGAAAGCCACAACCGGTTTGGTGGTCGGGCGGTGACATGCCGGGAGAGGGTTGTGAGTGGGGCATCGCGTCCCACCAGCCTTCCCCAGCGAACCGCTGAACCGAGACTGCCGCGAGCTTCGGGGCCACCTTCCCCTCCGGGTGAGAGTTCGACTGGGAGGGCCCCAGGCAGCCGTGTCTTCGACGCTCACCACGAGCCCAGGCGCGGGGCTGGCCGGGTTGCAAAAGTCGCTTGGGGTTAGTGGCAGAATCTGTCGGCATTCCACCCGGCCCGTCTTGAAACACGGACCAAGGAGTCTAACATGCGCGCGAGTCATTGGGTCGTACAGAGCCGAGCGCAGTAAGCGAGGCCGTTCACTTGGCGGCCCAGGTGAATCCTCCCCTCACTGTAGAGCAATCTGTGTGTGGGGTGGCGCACCACCGGCCCGTCCCGTCTGCGCTGTCAGTGGGGCGAGCGGAAGCGTGCACGCTGGGACCCGAAGATGGTGAACTATGCCTGGTGGGAGCAAAGGCGGAAGCTCTGGTGAAGTTCGTACCAACGATTCTGACGATACCAAATCGATCGTCAAACTTGGGTATAGGGGCAGACTAATCGAACCATCTGGTGTGGTTCCTCCGAAGTTTCCCTCAGGATAGCTGGCGCTCGATCGCAGTTTATCCGGTAAAGCAGATGATTAGAGGTCTTGGGACAGAACGACCTCAACTATTCTCAAACTTTAAATGGGTAAGAAGTCCAGAAACAAGCAGACTGGAGCCGGGCGCGTTGTCGAATGCGTGTGCCAAGTGAGCACTTTTAGTATGAGACTGGCGCACAATAGGATATGAACCAAACGCAGTTAAGGTACCCAAACGCGGCGCTCATCAGACACATAAAGGTGTTGGTTGATATGAACAGCAGGACGGTGGCCATGATCGGAACCCGCTAAGTGTGTAACAACTCACCTGCCAGATCAACCAGCCCTGAAAATGGATGGCGCTAGAGCGTCGGACCCATACCGGGCCGTCTCGGCAATCGATGCAAATCGAAACGAGGCCAGGAACGGTAGGGGGCCGTCGGGGTGAGCGTGGAAGCCTGAGGGCGATCCTGGGTGGAGCCGCCCGGTACAGATCTTATTAGTGTGGCAAATATTCAAACGGAACTTTGGGACTGAAGTGAAGGGTTCCATGTGAACAGCAGTTGAACATGGGTCGAGTCAGTCCTAGAGATGAGAAAGCTCCGTTCCTACGGCCAGGGCACTCTGTCTTTAATCTGAAATGATAAATTAGAGTCGGCCCGCGCCTATCGAAAGGGAATCGGGTTAATATTCCCGAACCTGGACACGGAGATTGGTCCTCTGGGGCCCGATGCGGCAACGCAAACGGAAGTGGGGACGTCGGCGGAAGCCCCAGGAAGAGTTCTCTTTCTTTGTAGGCCACATCCCTGGAATCGGCGGCTTGCCGGAGAGATAGGGACCGCGGCTCCGTAAAGCGCACCACCAACTCTTGCGGTGTCAGTGCGCTTCCGTCGGCCCCCTTAGAAAACCCCACGGAGACAGTGTGAATTTCGTACCAGGCCGTACCATATCGCAGCAGGTCTCCGAGGTGCTGACCTCTAGTCGATAGAACAATGTAGAGTGGGGAAGTCGCAAGTGGATCCATGCTTCGGGAAAAGTTGGCTCTGAGGCTGGGTCAGTCGGGCCGGGGTACAGCAACAGGACTGGGATGGGCCCGGGCTGGGCGGGGCCGCCGCCGCGCTAGTCGGCGGGCCAGCCGAGAAACTCGGGGCTGTGGCTGCAACGCTTCCCGTGGACCGCTTAGCTGGCGGCGCCTCCCCGGCGTCGTCCGCGTCGCTGGCATTCAGCAGCCAACTCAGAACTGGTACGGATTAGAGATCGACTATCCTGGTAAAACAAAGCATTGCGGCAGCCGTCACCCGGTGTTGACGCAATGTGATTTCTGCCCAGTGCTCTGAATGTCAAAGTGAAGAAATTCAACCAAGCGCGGGTAAACGGCGGGAGTAACTATGACTCTCTTAAGGTAGCAAATGCTCGTCATCTAATTGGTGACGCGCATGAATGGATTAACGAGATTCCCTGTCCCTATCTACTATCTGGCGGAAACCACAGCCAAGGAACGGAAGCGGCGAATCAGCAGGAAAGAAGAGACCCTGTTGAGCTTGACTCTGGTCCGACTTCCTTGAAGACACGCGAAGGGGTTGCCAGCATAGAGTGGGGAGCACAAGCGCGGTGAAATACCACTACTTTTATCGTTTCTTCTTATTCAGTCAGAAGCGGAGAGCGGGCGCAAACCTCGCTTCTGGAGTTAGCGGCAACCGGCGCTCGTCGTCGGCCGCGATCCGCTCTGAAGACAGTGTCAGGCAGAGGGAGTTTGACTGGAATGACCCACATCTGTCAGGTAACGCGGGTGTCCCTGGGCAGGCTCAGCGAGGGCGGAAACCTCGCGTAGAGCAAGAGCAAAAGCTCGCTTGATTTGATTTTCAGTACGAATACAGACCGTGAAAGCGTGGCCTATCGGTCTTTTGACTTTAAGAGTTTTAAGCGAGGTGTCAGAAAAGTTACAGGGATAGCGGCGGCGCGGCGTGGCGTTCATAGCGACGTTGCTTTTT
>JADZMA010001286.1:0-22262 GCA_020796225.1 Arion vulgaris
ATTAAAACAAAAGGACGCATTTTTCGATATCAATATAGTATTTTTAATTCTATGTGGTATTGCCGCACAGTTGATAACATTTCGTCTCAATGTTAGATTTGTGTTTGTTGTTTGTCTTCTTTCATTGCCTTTGCTCCCCCTCTCTCTGTCGTTCTCTCGGCGTGCGCTTCTCTCTCTCTCTACATATATATATATATATAAACACATATATGAGTCACAGACATGTATGTTGAGTTTTCATTTATGAAATGTACAAAGTGTGTTAAAACTATCTGGTTTTAATATCAGTGTCAATATTCAAGTCGTTGTTTAATTGTTATAAAAATGAAGGTTTAGAAAATCATGTTTGAAACATACTCTATATTTCTATCAAACGTATTGATGTTGTGAATTCTGTTCTCCCTTACTTTGTTCTCAACCCTTTGTTCCTGGCACTTTAATTTGTTGTTTTTTCATTTAAGTTTGAAAGACACAATTTTTTTCAATATAAATTTAGAATGCAGTATTAATTTCAGCTTCAATTCCAATCTCAGAATAACAGAGGCGTTTCTGATATGTACAGCCCCTGAACCTCACGTGACAATGACCTGGATATTCATATTTATTAAAGGTTAGTCATCCACTGAATGCCCTTGACGGAAGCAAGTCAAAATGGTTCCTTTATCCAAGTGGATATTGATCGTGCACCTGAAGCGAATATTGTCTAGAAGTCAGTGACACCATCAGATTTTAGTTACACGTTTCCGGTATCAGTTCGTTTATAAAGCCCTGTTTAAGGAATTGAGTGCAGGTAAAGTTGTTTATAAACCAACGAAATTTGACTACATATTTTGTTAGGAAATACAGGTGAGATTGGGATTAGATTTACAAATCAATATCGCATTCGATCAGTGGAAGTAAAGTGGGTGTCCTTAAAAGTGTGTGATTGACCTTCCGTTGAAAAATCACAGCTTTTGTGTTGTACAATAATGAACTTCATCAGGTGTCCTTTAGCGTGAATTGTTCTATGGTTTCCAGCTGAGATAGCCAGTCCTTAGATGTATAATGTAGTAACGAGACTGTTTAGTTCATTGAACAAGCACTTTCAATTTGATGAATATGTACGAAGAAATATCTATTTCATAGCGCTGTGAAAATTAGTCAAGTCAGCCCAGTAATTAGGTCTTTGAAATAACTTAATATATTCTAAAACCACTAAAACAACCATTAGTATGGTGTAGCATTTTATTATTTGAAAATACTTGTTTTATTTACGAACTACTTTGCCATTTGCTTACCTTATTTATACAATAAATTGTTTCCCATTTTCTTTGATTATTTTCCCAATAATTGTTTGTATTGTCTCTTGAGATTTTTAAATAACTTTCTCACTTTGTTTATGTATGTTATTTATAATATTCGTCTCCAATAATTTATTAACAATATTATAGTTGATATTTTTGAAATATTCGTCTCCAATAGTTTATTAACAATATCATAGTTGATATATTTTTGAAATATTCGTCTCCAATAGTTTATTAACAATATCATAGTTGATATATTTTTGAAATATTCGTCTCCAATAGTTTATTAACAATATCATAGTTGAAATATTTTTGAAATATTCGTCTCCAATAGTTTATTAACAATATCATAGTTGATATATTTTTGAAATATTCGTCTCCAATAGTTTATTAACAATATCATAGTTGATATATTTTTGAAATATTCGTCTCCAATAGTTTATTAACAATATCATAGTTGATATATTTTTGAAATATTCGTCTCCAATAGTTTATTAACAATATCATAGTTGATATATTTTTGAAATATTCGTCTCCAATAGTTTATTAACAATATCATAGTTGAAATATTTTTGAAATATTCGTCTCCAATAGTTTATTAACAATATCATAGTTGATATATTTTTGAAATATTCGTCTCCCAAAAGTTTATTAACAATATCATAGTTGATATATTTTGAAATATTCGTCTCCAATAGTTTATTAACAATATCATAGTTGATATATTTTTGAAATATTCGTCTCCAATAGTTTATTAACAATATCATAGTTGAAATATTTTTGAAATATTCGTCTCAACAGTTTATTAACAATATCATAGTTGAAATATTTTGAAATATTCGTCTCCAATAATTTATTAACAATATCATAGTTGCTATATTTTAAAAATTGAGTTGGAAAATGACTAAAGATATAGAAAACAAGTTGAATGCATTTGAAAATTAGATGTCTGCGAAAAATAATGAATATAAAATGGAACGAATTGAGAAGAATTGATGAAATCAGAGACATGTCTGGTCAACAACTACAGGGTTTGTGGAGATCCATGATCGTCTTCGCAAGCCAGCACGGCGCCAGATGATGATGAAGTTGATACGTTTCTGCTTGGTCAAACCTCATTAGAAAGACTACAGTAAAATTCAGACAAACATGATCACTTTATTCAAATTTACATTAGGAACTTCGCCGGTTCTACGGAGCATGTTCACTTCCGCTGAGATTTGCCTGTGTAAGAAAACGATCAGTACACACATGGTTATTTACTGAAATGCAATGATGATAGTGTCATATTAATCAATTAATCAACCAACCAACTAATCAATTAATCAATAAACCAATCAATTAATCAATCAATCAATCAATCAATTAATCAATGATACATATTAGCTGTGATAAATGTATCTGATAATAAATGTGAGAAGTTATACATACTAAAGGAGATCAAAGTAAGTGCCTATGTATACATGTAAATAAATGATTAATTGATTAATTGATTGATTGATTGATTGATAGGATCATCGTCATTGCATTTCGGTGAGCGACCATGTGTGCTACGATATCTTCCTTACGCAGGACGATCTCAGCGGCTGTACACGAACTCTGTTGCACAGGCGAAGGTCCCCAATGCAATTAAGAAAATGATAAAAATGTTTTATAGGAAATTAATTTCTTACATTTTTCTAATGAAGTTATAGAAAATGTATAAATATGCACAAATATATAAAGAGGGATAGCTCTGATTGATAATCTGTCAAACAAGAGTCAATGAAAGAGGGATAGCTCTGAGTTATAATCTGTCAGACAAGAGTCAATGAAAGAGGGAAAGCAGCTCTGAGTGATAATCTCTCAGACAAGAATCAATGAAAAAGGGATAGCTCTGATTGATAATCTGTCAAACAAGAGTCAATGAAAGAGGGATAGCTCTGATTGATAATATGTCAAACAAGAGTCAATGAAAGAGGGATTGCTCTGATTGATAATCTGTCAGACAAGAGTCAATGAAAGAGGGATAGCTCTGAGTGATAATCTGTCAGACAAGAGTCAATGAAAGAGGGATAGCTCTGAGTGATAATCTGTCAAACAAGAGTCAATGAAAGAAAAAAAACATTTCAGAAATAGAAGTATTTCTACAGAAACAAAATCGTGAGAATATTGAAAGAAAAATACTTCTGGAGAGAGGCACTATGGGTAAACAATGAAGAGGAAATGGAAAGCAAAGATGAATACATGAGACGATATACGCCTTGATCATGAGATCAATAGCGGCAGGACATTTGACGACGTAGGTAGAGAAACATTTCAAAGAAATGTCCTACTGTCTAAGTCATAGGTTCACAAAGTGAGCGGTACCTCCTCCGCCCGCCCTCCCAGTGGGCTCTGAAGCCTTCTAGGTGGGGGACGAGTGGTTCAGATGCATTTAGGGAACGTTTATTTGATTAAGTGTCGTTGGATCCTTAAAGAAGAATTTAATCATATATATTTTTACAATAAATTATTTTCGTGATTTTGCGATTGAATAATCATTTAAAATATGAATTCTGCATTTGAATTCATCTTATGCACATCTTACACGATTCATTTTTTCATCAATTTTTTATTTCATTATAATCATTTGAAAATTGAGCATGTTTGATAGAAATATTTATCAATTTTCGATGTCAGGAGAAAATAGATCATGTATCTATGTGGAAAAGGGGGTGTTGGAAAACTGTTATAATGGGAGGGGGCGATACAAAGTGTATGTCGTGCAAAGTTGACGGTGCAAAGTTGACTGTGCAAAGTTGACGGTGCAAAGTTGAACAAGTTTGTGAATCTATGATCTAAGTTATACAGAAAACAAAGTACTAGAGTCACTAGAAGATGAATATTTGATTGGTACTGTTATCAAGACCAAGTTCCGGTCTTTCCGTTAGGGGACATAACACATGAATAACATGGGTAATAAACGTCTTCTATTGATGTTGAAGGTCTGATGTGAACAGTAAAGTTAGTCTGATGTCATGTATGAACTTTTATCGAATACTTTGTGGTATTTTATTGCAAATCTATACTGTCAACTTGTAAAATTATACGTATAAATTTACAATAAACATGAAATGACTGATACTTTCTCTCTCTCTCTCTCTCTCTCTCTGCCTTTTAAACCTGGTTTGGGGCATATGCCCTCAACCAATGCATGCCAAGTCTTCCTATCTCTAGCTACCTCATGTAGCTCCTGCTCTTCTTTAAATTGCTGATATCTGTCTCCAAATTACCTAGCTGTCCCTGCGGTTCGGGTAAGGCCTCGACTGGTTATATTCCTCTTGGTTGATAAGTGCTGAATTAAAAATCTGGTCAGTAATGGCGGAATGCGGGAGGACCAATCAGATTCAGGACTGTTTGATTCTGAACACGACTTTGCTAGCGCATTTCAGCCATGTTTGGTCGGGTATTTTCCGGTTTCGTTTGCCGAGCTACTGAGTTAGTGCTGAGGCGCTGTGAGCTATGACTTTATGCACTGCTTTTGCTGTGTCAACCGTGCGTTTGTTGTGTATTCAGAAAAAGACGGACAGCGGTTGTGACGAACAAGCTCAATCTGCCGTATGCAGTTATATTGCGAGTGTAGAAAGCTGGATTTTGTCGTGATGTGATGTTCCCTTCGACAAGAATTGCAATTCAAGTGATGAACAGTTTTGTGGCTCTACGTTAGCGACGGCCATATCCATTTTATGCGGTGCAGGTTGCTTTTTGTGGTGGTACGCGGCTGTTTCATTCTGGAATTAGTTCACACAGGAAACATTTCACAGTTGTTAGCATTTCGTTGATTTTTATTGGCACAGGAACGGAGCAATTATGGGGTGACCCGTTGCAGTGAAGTTGGAACCGTATTAAGCAAACAAGTATTAAGGACAAACAGGGAAAAACATTAACATACTAAGCACAGGTTTTGGGAACCACAAACCTTCATTTCTACGGCACACACACACACCGTCTTGTACTGCAGACGAGCTTTTTTTCGAATGCAGAACCAGCTAGTTCGCTCCAAAACAAGAGCGTTACTGAGTTGGTGTATTTATTAAACAGCGTGGACTACAGAACATAGATCGACTATGTCAGATCAGATCGAACAGTGTTTGTACAACCATATGTGATACGGTTTAGTGTTTGTTTATTTATGAGATGAAACAACAGGAGGAGATATAACATAGACTAGTTTATTTATGAGATGAAACAACAGGAGGAGATATAACATAGACTTGTTTATTTATGAGATGAAACAACAGGAGGAGATATAACATAGACTTGTTTATTTATGAGATGAAACAACAGGAGGAGATATAACATATACTAGTTTATTTATGAGATGAAACAACAGGAGGAGATATAACATAGACTTGTTTATTTATGAGATGAAACAACAGGAGGAGATATAACATAGACTAGTTTATTTATGAGATGAAACAACAGGAGGAGATATGACATAGACTTGTTTATTTATGAGATGAAACAACAGGAGGAGATATAACATAGACTAGTTTATTTATGAGATGAAACAACAGGAGGAGATATAACATAGACTAGTTTATTTATGAGATGAAACAACAGGAGGAGATATAACATAGACTAGTTTATTTATGAGATGAAACAACAGGAGGAGATATAACATAGACTAGTTTATTTATGAGATGAAACAACAGGAGGAGATATAACATAGACTAGTTTATTTATGAGATGAAACAACAGGAGGAGATATGACATAGACTAGTTTATTTATGAGATGAAACAACAGGAGGAGATATAACATAGACTAGTTTATTTATGAGATGAAACAACAGGAGGAGATATGACATAGACTAGTTTATTTATGAGATGAAACAACAGGAGGAGATATGACATAGACTTGTTTATTTATGAGATGAAACAACAGGAGGAGATATAACATAGACTAGTTTATTTATGAGATGAAACAACAGGAGGAGATATAACATAGACTAGTTTATTTATGAGATGAAACAACAGGAGGAGATATAACATAGACTAGTTTATTTATGAGATGAAACAACAGGAGGAGATATAACATAGACTAGTTTATTTATGAGATGAAACAACAGGAGGAGATATAACATAGACTAGTTTATTTATGAGATGAAACAACAGGAGGAGATATGACATAGACTAGTTTATTTATGAGATGAAACAACAGGAGGAGATATAACATATACTAGTTTATTTATGAGATGAAACAACAGGAGGAGATATAACATAGACTAGTTTATTTATGAGATGAAACAACAGGAGGAGATATAACATAGACTTGTTTATTTATGAGATGAAACAACAGGAGGAGATATAACATAGACTTGTTTATTTATGAGATGAAACAACAGGAGGAGATATAACATAGACTAGTTTATTTATGAGATGAAACAACAGGAGGAGATATGACATAGACTTGTTTATTTATGAGATGAAACAACAGGAGGAGATATAACATAGACTTGTTTATTTATGAGATGAAACAACAGGAGGAGATATAACATAGACTTGTTTATTTATGAGATGAAACAACAGGAGGAGATATAACATAGACTTGTTTATTTATGAGATGAAGCAACAGGAGGAGATATAACATAGACTTGTTTATTTATGAGATGAAACAACAGGAGGAGATATAACATAGACTAGTTTATTTATGAGATGAAACAACAGGAGGAGATATGACATAGACTAGTTTATTTATGAGATGAAACAACAGGAGGAGATATAACATAGACTAGTTTATTTATGAGATGAAACAACAGGAGGAGATATGACATAGACTTGTTTATTTATGAGATGAAACAACAGGAGGAGATATAACATAGACTAGTTTATTTATGAGATGAAACAACAGGAGGAGATATAACATAGACTTGTTTATTTATGAGATGAAACAACAGGAGGAGATATAACATAGACTAGTTTATTTATGAGATGAAACAACAGGAGGAGATATAACATAGACTAGTTTATTTATGAGATGAAACAACAGGAGGAGATATAACATAGACTAGTTTATTTATGAGATGAAACAACAGGAGGAGATATAACATAGACTAGTTTATTTATGAGATGAAACAACAGGAGGAGATATGACATAGACTTGTTTATTTATGAGATGAAACAACAGGAGGAGATATAACATAGACTAGTTTATTTATGAGATGAAACAACAGGAGGAGATATAACATAGACTAGTTTTTTTATGAGATGAAACAACAGGAGGGATATAACATAGACTAGTTTATTTATGAATGAAACAACAGGAGGAGATATGACATAGACTAGTTTATTTATGAGATGAAACAACAGGAGGAGATATAACATAGACTAGTTTATTTATGAGATGAAACAACAGGAGGAGATATAACATAGACTTGTTTATTTATGAGATGAAACAACAGGAGGAGATATAACATAGACTTGTTTATTTATGAGATGAAACAACAGGAGGAGATATAACATAGACTAGTTTATTTATGAGATGAAACAACAGGAGGAGATATGACATAGACTTGTTTATTTATGAGATGAAACAACAGGAGGAGATATAACATAGACTTGTTTATTTATGAGATGAAACAACAGGAGGAGATATAACATAGACTAGTTTATTTATGAGATGAAACAAGAGGAGGAGATATAACATAGACTAGTTTATTTATGAGATGAAACAACAGGAGGAGATATAACATAGACTAGTTTATTTATGAGATGAAACAACAGGAGGAGATATAACATAGACTTGTTTATTTATGAGATGAAACAACAGGAGGAGATATAACATAGACTAGTTTATTTATGAGATGAAACAACAGGAGGAGATATGACATAGACTTGTTTATTTATGAGATGAAACAACAGGAGGAGATATAACATAGACTAGTTTATTTATGAGATGAAACAACAGGAGGAGATATAACATAGACTAGTTTATTTATGAGATGAAACAACAGGAGGAGATATAACATAGACTAGTTTATTTATGAGATGAACCAACAGGAGGAGATATAACATAGACTAGTTTATTTATGAGATGAAACAACAGGAGGAGATATAACATAGACTAGTTTATTTATGAGATGAAACAACAGGAGGAGATATGACATAGACTAGTTTATTTATGAGATGAAACAACAGGAGGAGATATAACATAGACTAGTTTATTTATGAGATGAAACAACAGGAGGAGATATGACATAGACTAGTTTATTTATGAGATGAAACAACAGGAGGAGATATGACATAGACTTGTTTATTTATGAGATGAAACAACAGGAGGAGATATAACATAGACTAGTTTATTTATGAGATGAAACAACAGGAGGAGATATAACATAGACTAGTTTATTTATGAGATGAAACAACAGGAGGAGATATAACATAGACTAGTTTATTTATGAGATGAAACAACAGGAGGAGATATAACATAGACTAGTTTATTTATGAGATGAAACAACAGGAGGAGATATAACATAGACTAGTTTATTTATGAGATGAAACAACAGGAGGAGATATGACATAGACTAGTTTATTTAGGGGATGAAACAACAGGAGGAGATATAACATAGACTAGTTTATTTATGAGATGAAACAACAGGAGGAGATATAACATAGACTAGTTTATTTATGAGATGAAACAACAGGAGGAGATATAACATAGACTTGTTTATTTATGAGATGAAACAACAGGAGGAGATATAACATAGACTTGTTTATTTATGAGATGAAACAACAGGAGGAGATATAACATAGACTAGTTTATTTATGAGATGAAACAACAGGAGGAGATATGACATAGACTTGTTTATTTATGAGATGAAACAACAGGAAAAGATATAACATAGACTTGTTTATTTATGAGATGAAACAACAGGAGGAGATATAACATAGACTTGTTTATTTATGAGATGACAACAGGAGAGATATAACATAGACTTGTTTATTTATGAGATGAAACAACAGGAGGAGATATAACATAGACTTGTTTATTTATGAGATGAAACAACAGGAGGAGATATAACATAGACTAGTTTATTTATGAGATGAAACAACAGGAGGAGATATGACATAGACTAGTTTATTTATGAGATGAAACAACAGGAGGAGATATAACATAGACTAGTTTATTTATGAGATGAAACAACAGGAGGAGATATGACATAGACTTGTTTATTTATGAGATGAAACAACAGGAGGAGATATAACATAGACTAGTTTATTTATGAGATGAAACAACAGGAGGAGATATAACATAGACTTGTTTATTTATGAGATGAAACAACAGGAGGAGATATAACATAGACTAGTTTATTTATGAGATGAAACAACAGGAGGAGATATAACATAGACTAGTTTATTTATGAGATGAAACAACAGGAGGAGATATAACATAGACTAGTTTATTTATGAGATGAAACAACAGGAGGAGATATAACATAGACTAGTTTATTTATGAGATGAAACAACAGGAGGAGATATGACATAGACTTGTTTATTTATGAGATGAAACAACAGGAGGAGATATAACATAGACTAGTTTATTTATGAGATGAAACAACAGGAGGAGATATAACATAGACTAGTTTATTTATGAGATGAAACAACAGGAGGAGATATAACATAGACTAGTTTATTTATGAGATGAAACAACAGGAGGAGATATGACATAGACTAGTTTATTTATGAGATGAAACAACAGGAGGAGATATAACATAGACTAGTTTATTTATGAGATTAAACAACAGGAGGAGATATAACATAGACTAGTTTATTTATGAGATGAAACAACAGGAGGAGATATAACATAGACTTGTTTATTTATGAGATGAAACAACAGGAGGAGATATAACATAGACTTGTTTATTTATGAGATGAAACAACAGGAGGAGATATAACATAGACTAGTTTATTTATGAGATGAAACAACAGGAGGAGATATGACATAGACTTGTTTATTTATGAGATGAAACAACAGGAGGAGATATGACATAGACTTGTTTATTTATGAGATGAAACAACAGGAGGAGATATAACATAGACTTGTTTATTTATGAGATGAAACAACAGGAGGAGATATAACATAGACTAGTTTATTTATGAGATGAAACAACAGGAGGAGATATGACATAGACTAGTTTATTTATGAGATAACAACAGGAGAGATATAACATAGACTAGTTTATTTATGAATGAAACAACAGGAGGAGATAAAAGCATAGACTAGTTTATTTATGAGATGAAACAACAGGAGGAGATATAACATAGACTAGTTTATTTATGAGATGAAACAACAGGAGGAGATATAACATAGACTTGTTTATTTATGAGATGAAACAACAGGAGGAGATATGACATAGACTAGTTTATTTATGAGATGAAACAACAGGAGGAGATATGACATAGACTTGTTTATTTATGAGATGAAACAACAGGAGGAGATATAACATAGACTTGTTTATTTATGAGATGAAACAACAGGAGGAGATATGACATAGACTAGTTTATTTATGAGATGAAACAACAGGAGGAGATATGACATAGACTTGTTTATTTATGAGATGAAACACCAGGAGGAGATATAACATAGACTTGTTTATTTATGAGATGAAACAACAGGAGGAGATATGACATAGACTAGTTTATTTATGAGATGAAACAACAGGAGGAGATATGACATAGACTTGTTTATTTATGAGATGAAACAACAGGAGGAGATATGACATAGACTTGTTTATTTATGAGATGAAACAACAGGAGGAGATATGACATAGACTAGTTTATTTATGAGATGAAACAACAGGAGGAGATATGACATAGACTTGTTTATTTATGAGATGAAACAACAGGAGGAGATATGACATAGACTTGTTTATTTATGAGATGAAACAACAGGAGGAGATATGACATAGACTTGTTTATTTATGAGATGAAACAACAGGAGGAGATATGACATAGACTAGTTTATTTATGAGATGAAACAACAGGAGGAGATATGACATAGACTTGTTTATTTATGAGATGAAACAACAGGAGGAGATATGACATAGACTAGTTTATTTATGAGATGAAACAACAGGAGGAGATATGACATAGACTTGTTTATTTATGAGATGAAACAACAGGAGGAGATATGACATAGACTTGTTTATTTATGAGATGAAACAACAGGAGGAGATATGACATAGACTTGTTTATTTATGAGATGAAACAACAGGAGGAGATATGACATAGACTAGTTTATTTATGAGATGAAACAACAGGAGGAGATATGACATAGACTTGTTTATTTATGAGATGAAACAACAGGAGGAGATATGACATAGACTTGTTTATTTATGAGATGAAACAACAGGAGGAGATATGACATAGACTAGTTTATTTATGAGATGAAACAACAGGAGGAGATATGACATAGACTTGTTTATTTATGAGATGAAACAACAGGAGGAGATATGACATAGACTAGTTTATTTATGAGATGAAACAACAGGAGGAGATATGACATAGACTTGTTTATTTATGAGATGAAACAACAGGAGGAGATATGACATAGACTTGTTTATTTATGAGATGAAACAACAGGAGGAGATATGACATAGACTTGTTTATTTATGAGATGAAACAACAGGAGGAGATATGACATAGACTAGTTTATTTATGAGATGAAACAACAGGAGGAGATATGACATAGACTTGTTTATTTATGAGATGAAACAACAGGAGGAGATATGACATAGACTAGTTTTCAAGAACGGAAAGTCGTGTTAAAGAAACTCTGAAACAAATCCCATTGAGAGAAGCGAAACATATCAGACTCAATTTTATAGAGATGAGTGAACGAGTTATCCACGATATAGTGATACTGTTTGACACTGTGTGATACTGTATAGAAACTGTGTGATACTGTATAGAAACTGTGTGATACTGTATAGAAACTGTGTGATACTGTATAGAAACTGTGTGATACTGTATAGAAACTGTGTGATACTGTATAGAAACTGTGTGATACTGTATAGAAACTGTGTGATACTGTATAGAAACTGTGTGATACTGTATAGAAACTGTGTGATACTGTATAGAAACTGTGTGATACTGTATAGAAACTGTGTGATACTGTATAGAAACTGTGTGATACTGTATAGAAACTGTGTGATACTGTATAGAAACGGTGTGATACTGTATAGAAACTGTGTGATACTGTATAGAAACTGTTTAAAGAATATATGTACCGTATAACAGTAGGAGATGAATGTAATTGTGTACCGTATAACGATAGGAGATGAATGTAATTGTGTACCGTATAACGATATGAGATGAATGTAATTGTGTACCGTATAACGATATGAGATGAATGTAATTGTGTACCGTATAACGGTAGATGATGAATATAGTAATTGCCAGATGGGTCATTAAGAATATTAGACTCACATAAACTAACAATGGTATTTAAATTATGAAAATGTGAAAACTAGAGACATAGATCTATTTCCACCAGGGTCTAATGTACTGTATATTGGGTTGTAATATTTTGTATAGTATACATATCAGGGCCAACCAACGTTGTGCCCATAGCCTCTAACGCCTGTGTTATACATTTCTGGCGCCCCAAACTACTCCGAAGGTTTTAACCATAATCGTTGTTTTAAGTAAGGGAGGAAGCATTTCTGAATAACAGATTATTACATTTTATTTCACAAGAACACAGTCTTACAGTCTTACAGTATTACAGTCTTACAGTCTTACAGTCTGACAGTATTACAATATTACAATCTTACAGTCTGACAGTATTACAGTCTTACAATCTTACAGTCTTACAGTCTGACAGTATTACAGTATTACAATCTTACAGTCTGACAGTATTACAATCTTACAGTCTTACAGTCTGACAGTCTTACAGTCTTACAGTCTGACCGTCTTACATTCTTGTTTTCTTTTTACAAGTTGATGTACAGAAACCTACAAGAACACAGTCTGACAGTATTACAATCTTACAGTCTGACAGTATTACAATCTTACAGTCTTACAGTCTTACAGTCTTACAGTCTTACAGTCTTACAGTCTTACAGTCTGACCGTCTTACATTCTTGTTTTCTTTTTACAAGTTGATGTACAGAAACCTACAAGAACACAGTCTGACAGTATTACAATCTTACAGTCTGACAGTTTTGTTTTCTTTTGGAAGTTAATGTATGGAAACCTACAAATCTGAGGTGGTCAAACAGACCAGACCAGATCTGGAGAAAACCGTGGTGGAGACTGCAGCAATACAAAGTATATTGTCGCTTTCTCACTTTCTAAATTCTAAATCTATTACTGAATCTATGAGTAGCGATATATGTGATATTTTTGGTATCAAACATCGTGAACTTTTTACTGTCTAATTTACTTACATATTTAGTCAGTGTTCAACCCTTGAATTAATTATCATGTTATTAGAAAAGCAGTTGACATCTGTTGATGCAACTGAACGTGGAAGTAGTGTCTGTGAAGGACATATTTGTGAACTAATGTCTATGTGAACTCTCATTTTATCTGTGAACATTATCACAAATAAATTCAGTCCAGACCTAACACTCAAACATAGATGATACATTAAAATCAGCCTGCTCCAGCTTGACATCACAATTTCCACAACTTGTAACATTTATGTTGTGTCATATTTCACACTATTTTTAATGTCAGTTTAATATTTCTTTTTAAACTGAAATATCCCAAATCTGAATGTTTTAATATTATTCTATTAATGTTTTTAAACTGAAATATCAAGTCTGAATGTTTGAAAATTACTCTATTAATGTTTTAAAACTGCAACATCAGGTCTGAATGTGTGAATATTATTCTATTAATGTTTTAAAACTGCAACATCAGGTCTGAATGTGTGAATATTATTCTATTAATGTTTTAAAACTGCAACATCAGGTCTGAATGTGTGAATATTATTCTATTAATGTTTTAAAACTGCAACATCAGGTCTGAATGTTTGAATATTACTCTATTAATTTATTATTTATATTATTATTGCAGTCGACTTATGGCGGCCGCGCCATCAATCAGCTGTGCCCCAGTATACCACAAGTTTGTACAGTACCGATATATAATATTATTATAATAATAATTCCTCTCGTATCGTTATACGTTACATAGGGCCTGCAAGCAATTTCTCCATACCCTCTATCCTGGGCAACTCGTTCAATCTCCTCCATGAAACTCAAACTGATATGCCTTGCCTCTCTCAGCAAAGTTCGTTTCAGGGTCTCTTTAGGTCGTCCTCTCTTTCTTGAACCTTTGCATCCCACTTCAATGCCTGCTTTGATATTCTTAGATCTTTCTTCATCTTCTCTTTCTTATAACAGTTGTTACTTGTGGTTGATCATATTTTTCTCTTATAAACAAATGTGTTATTGTCATTGTTAGAGTTATGTATAGCTGAAAGTTGTTTGCATGATGTATAATTCCATGTTGTGTGATACAATATATGAAACATGTTATCCATAGAACAGCAGCCTTTAATGGTATTATATTATGTACAATTTGAAGATGTATTGCTAGTAATACTAGATTGGTTTCCTCCCAGACTTTGACTTCATTGTCAGCAAGTGTAGTTCACGCTACTACTAGATGACCACTGGACTGACGAACGTCACACAGTCTCAAATGACTCTTGAATGAGCAGTTACGGAGCGTGCAACGTGAACTTAAGTAACCCCAGACAAAATTGGTTGACCTTGCCAAACAGTGTTGAGGTCAGTATTGGATTTGGCTGTTTATGTTCATCGGTAGCGTAGTTCGATCTGTAGGAAATCATTTACTAGAGAAGTGAATAAACCTCATCGGTAGCTTAGTTCGATCTGTAGGAAATCATTTACTAGAGAAGTGAATAAACCTCATCGGTAGCTTAGTTCGATCTGTAGGAAATCATTTACTAGAGAAGTCTCATTCTTTAACATTAGTAAGCATCAACCGTGCTAGACATGTATCAACCGTGCTAGACATGTATAAACCGTGCTAGATATTGGTATAAAAGCTGATATGAAATATGGAAGAGAACGTGACATGACAAAACATAACAAAATGACGTGACCGTTTGTATAAATATAGTAAAGTCGACATGACAAAATGACGTGACCGTTTGTATAAATATAGTAAAGTCGACATGACAAAATGACGTGACCGTTTATATAAATGTAGTAAAGTCGACATAACAAAATGACGTGACCGTTTATATAAATGTAGTAAAGTCGACATAACAAAATGACGTGACCGTTTATATAAATGTAGTAAAGTCGACATAACAAAATGACGTGACCGTTTATATAAATATAGTAAAGTCGATATTGTAATAGAAGAAGAGAAATATAATCAGCTAGATATTTATGATTTAAAAATTCTAAGTAATGGATTGGTTAAAAAAACACAATAAATATACTGTAATAAATGTTTTAATTACAATTTACTGGACATAATTTGTAAGTAAACAATTTTTATAGTTTGTTCCAAAATTCGTAAACATCTTTACCAAACGATATAAAATCAGTCACTTGATTGTATAGTACAAAATAATCATAAACAACACGACAAAAACAAACACAGACTCCAGTAAATAGACTAAACAATATGACATCATCAGGTACCGTGCCAGCTGGCGTAGGCGATCAAGGATCTTCACAATTCTCTGTCTTTAGTGTTTGCTATGATCTCAGATGTTGATGCTCGACCGTCCCATGAATTCTGGCTAACCAACATTTGCTCTCTCTGTCTTCTTCTGTTTCGTCTACCCTCAATTTTACCAGTTGTCACAATGTAGTCTAAACCTATCTTCTCTATCACATGTCCGACAAATGATGACTGCCTCTGTCAGGATACTTTCTCTGTGTCTTGACCTTATTCAACACCTCAGCATTAGTCATTTTAATTATCCATGGGATTCTCATTATTCTTCTGTAAAACCACATCTCTGAGGCCCTCAGAGATGTTTCGATCTGTGTGTTTCTTGCCCATGACTTGGCTCCGTATGTCGGTATTAGTTTCATGTAGCACTGAATAACTTACATTCTGATCTCAATTAGCAATGACTTGTTGCATATACTGTTTCTTATGATCTAGTTCAATCATTTGAAATACTGCACTGTTCAGAACCGGATGTGCTATGTTCCATACTGCACTGTTCAGAAACTGCTGTGCTATGTTCCATACTGCACTGTTCAGAACCTGCTGCGCTATGTTTCATACTGCACTGTTCAGAACCGGATGTGCTATGTTCCATACTGCACTGTACACAACCTGCTGTGCTATGTTTCTAACCTGCTGTGCTATGTTCCTAACCTGATGTGCTATGTTCTTAACATTATATCAAATTTCCACACAATATTTTCACCATCTTCTAAATTACCTCGGCTCCCTCGCCGGTGACACAGAGTTTGTGCACTGCCGCTGAGATCTTCCTGTGTAGAAAGAGATCGGAAGACACATGGTTACTCACCGAAGTGCAATGATAATGGTCAAATCAATCAATTAATCATGATTTAGTGTTATGACTATAAAGTGTTCCTTCTCATTAAATGTCACAGCCGATTCCGTTTCTTGTTTATAAGGAAATTGTTTATGCTTTTATTTCAAACTTTATGGGTAATATTTATCATATGTTTATTGTTTGTTTTAATCTCAGTGTATGACTCATCTGCTCAGCAATGACGGAATACGGTACAGCCATTCAGAATCTGGACCGTTTAATTTTGGACACGACTTTCCTAGCGCATTTCCATCATGTTTGGTCAGGTATTTTCCGGTTTCGTTTGCTGAGCTACTGAGTTAGTGCTTGAGCAACGCTGTGAGCAATGAATGTTACATAAAATGCTTTTTTGCTGTGTCAATCGTGTGTTTGTTGTGGGTATTCAGAAAATGGCGGACAGCGGTTATGGCGAACCGACTCAATCTGGCGTATGCAGTTATATTGCGTGTGCAGAAAGCTAGATTTTGTTGTGATTGGTGTTACCTTCGACATGAATTGCAATTCAAGTGATGAACAATTTAGTGTTTACACTTTAGCGACAGCCATATGCATTTATGCGACACAGGTTGCTTTTTGCATCGGTTTCATTCTATAATTAGTTCACACAGGAGACAATTGTTAGCATTTCGTGTGATTTTTTTGGACAATTATGGGGTGACCCGTTGCAGTGAGTACGTATGAAGTATGTATGACTCATACAATTTAAGAGAAGTGACTACATGAGAGAAATGTCTGATCAACTGCTAGTAACAACTTGTACAAGAAAGAGAAGATGTGGATATGTTGAGCACAGTCTGGAAGAAATTATTATAGAATCACAAAACACGCATTGAAGTGGCAGACAAAGGGTTCAAGAATCAAATGACTTTCTTGTCTCCAATCATGTTTTGCTTGACAATGTAAGGATACGAAGATATATCTGGAACGAGCTTTCGTGTGCGTTTCATAAACTGTTGATCTTGTCACCTCTGTTATCTCTGAAGTCCACCACTTACGTGGTCGGCCTTTTGCTTTGTATCCATTATATCGGGGCAACATTAGTATTTGAGGTGCACTGTCTGTTGGTAATCTGCTTATGTGGCCGAACCATTTAATTTGTTGTTTCTTGATGATGGTCAGTACTGATGGGTTGCAAATTGTTTCGCCTGGATTTTTACAAAGGACGATGGCACCAACCGTTCAGAAAGCAATGGCAAACTACTGAACGTAATAATGTCTAGAAAAATCACAAACAGCGTTAAAAAGCTGGGGTTGATTCGTAAAGTCCTGTAAAGGATACGCAATTAACTAACTATACAATGACATATTTTCAAACAAACTGAACAGACGCCATATCTACATAGATGATTACGTAAACATTCTATTTCTTCTTTAGATGTGTTAGTATATCTACATAGATGATTACGTAAACATTCTATTTCTTCTTTAGATGTGTTAGTATATCTACATAGATGATTACGTAAACATTCTATTTCTTCTTTAGATGTGTCAGTATATCTACATAGATGATTACGTAAACATTCTATTTCTTCTTTAGATGTGTTAGTATATCTCGACGTTCTTATTCACGTTTACTTTATAATTATGCGCCATTTTTGTTTAATCTAAAAACGGTCTAAAGATGAAAGGTTGACTTCATTGTACCGGGTCTTACACAATTTGGTTTGGTCGCTCTCGGAAGAAATGTTAAGTCACCTGCCAAGAGTATAGCACAATTTGGTTTGGTCGCTCTTGGAAGAAATGTTTCATCACCTGTCAAGAGTATTGCACAATTTGGTTTGGTCGCTCTTGGAAGAAATGTTACATCACCTGTCAAGAGTATTGCACAATTTGGTTTGGTCGCTCTTGGAAGAAATGTTACATCACCTTCCAAGAGTATAGCACAATTTGGTTTGGTCGCTCTTGGAAGAAATGTTACATCACCTGTCAAGAGTATTGCACAATTTGGTTTGGTCGCTCTTGGAAGAAATGTTACATCACCTTCCAAGAGTATAGCACAATTTGGTTTGGTCGCTCTTGGAAGAAATGTTACATCACCTGTCAAGAGTATTGCACAATTTGGTAGCTCTTGGAAGAAATGTTACATCACCTGCCAAGAGTATTGCACAATTTGGTCGCTCTCGGAAGAAATGTTTCATCATCTGTCAAGAGTATTGCACAATTTGGTCGCTCTCGGAAGAAATGTTACATCATCTGTCAAGAGTATTGCACAATTTGGTTTGGTCGCTCTTGGAAGAAATGTTACATCACCTTCCAAGAGTATAGCACAATTTGGTTTGGTCGCTCTTGGAAGAAATGTTACATCACCTGTCAAGAGTATTGCACAATTTGGTAGCTCTTGGAAGAAATGTTACATCACCTGCCAAGAGTATTGCACAATTTGGTCGCTCTCGGAAGAAATGTTTCATCATCTGTCAAGAGTATTGCACAATTTGGTCGCTCTCGGAAGAAATGTTACATCATCTGTCAAGAGTATTGCACAATTTGGTCGCTCTCGGAAGAAATGTTACATCATCTGTCAAGAGTATTGCACAATTTGGTCGCTCTCGGAAGAAATGTTACATCATCTGTCAAGAGTATTGCACAATTTGGTCGCTCTTGGAAGAAATGTTACATCATCTGTTAAGAGTATTGCACAATTTGGTCGCTCTCGGAAGAAATGTTACATCATCTGTCAAGAGTATTGCACAATTTGGTCGCTCTCGGAAGAAATGTTACATCACCTGTCAAGAGTATTGCACAATTTGGTCGCTCTCGGAAGAAATGTTACATCACATGTCAAGAGTATTGCACAATTTGGCTTGGTCACTCTCGGAAGAAATGTTACATCATCTGTCAAGAGTATTGCACAATTTGGTCGCTCTCGGAAGAAATGTTACATCACATGTCAAAAGTATTGCACAAATTGGTCGCTCTTGGAAGAAATGTTACATCATCTTTCAAGAGTATTGCACAATTTGATCGCTTTCGGAAGAAATGTTACATCATCTGTCAAGAGTATTGCACAATTTGGTCGCTCTTGGAAGAAATGTTACATCACCTGTCAAGAGTATTGCACAATTTGGTTTGGTCGCTCTTGGAAGAAATGTTACATCACCTTCCAAGAGTATAGCACAATTTGGTTTGGTCGCTCTTGGAAGAAATGTTACATCACCTGTCAAGAGTATTGCACAATTTGGTTTGGTCGCTCTTGGAAGAAATGTTACATCACCTTCCAAGAGTATAGCACAATTTGGTTTGGTCGCTCTTGGAAGAAATGTTACATCACCTGTCAAGAGTATTGCACAATTTGGTAGCTCTTGGAAGAAATGTTACATCACCTGCCAAGAGTATTGCACAATTTGGTCGCTCTCGGAAGAAATGTTTCATCATCTGTCAAGAGTATTGCACAATTTGGTCGCTCTCGGAAGAAATGTTACATCATCTGTCAAGAGTATTGCACAATTTGGTTTGGTCGCTCTTGGAAGAAATGTTACATCACCTTCCAAGAGTATAGCACAATTTGGTTTGGTCGCTCTTGGAAGAAATGTTACATCACCTGTCAAGAGTATTGCACAATTTGGTAGCTCTTGGAAGAAATGTTACATCACCTGCCAAGAGTATTGCACAATTTGGTCGCTCTCGGAAGAAATGTTTCATCATCTGTCAAGAGTATTGCACAATTTGGTCGCTCTCGGAAGAAATGTTACATCATCTGTCAAGAGTATTGCACAATTTGGTCGCTCTCGGAAGAAATGTTACATCATCTGTCAAGAGTATTGCACAATTTGGTCGCTCTCGGAAGAAATGTTACATCATCTGTCAAGAGTATTGCACAATTTGGTCGCTCTCGGAAGAAATGTTACATCACCTGTCAAGAGTATTGCACAATTTGGTCGCTCTCGGAAGAAATGTTACATCACATGTCAAGAGTATTGCACAATTTGGCTTGGTCACTCTCGGAAGAAATGTTACATCATCTGTCAAGAGTATTGCACAATTTGGTCGCTCTCGGAAGAAATGTTACATCACATGTCAAAAGTATTGCACAATTTGGTCGCTCTTGGAAGAAATGTTACATCATCTTTCAAGAGTATTGCACAATTTGGTCGCTTTCGGAAGAAATGTTACATCATCTGTCAAGAGTATTGCACAATTTGGTCGCTCTTGGAAGAAATGTTACATCATCTGTCAAGAGTATTGCACAATTTGGTCGCTCTCGGAAGAAATGTTACATCACCTGTCAAGAGTATTGCACAATTTGGTCGCTCTTGGAAGAAATGTTACATCACATGTCAAGAGTATTGCACAATTTGGTCGCTCTTGGAAGAAATGTTACATCATCTGTCAAGAGTATTGCACAATTTAGTCGCTCTCGGAAGAAATGTTACATCATCTGCCAAGAGTATTGCACAATTTGGTCGCTCTTGGAAGAAATGTTACATCATCTGTCAAGAGTATTGCACAATTTGGTTGCTCTTGGAAGAAATGTCAAGAGTATTGCACAATTTGGTTTGGTCACTCTTGGAAGAAATGTCAAGAGTATTGCACAATTTGGTTTGGTCACTCTTGGAAGAAATGTCAAGAGTATTGCACAATTTGGTTTGGTCACTATTGGAAGAAATGTCAAGAGTATTGCACACAGCACAATCTTTGTAGCTCCGGAAAGAATCCAAAGGGTCTCTAGGAAAAATGTTCTATCTAGTAGAACTGTGCTGTCTGGATTCGAACCCACTACATTAAGAACGGAAGGCAAATACTTAACCACTACGCCACAGATAACTCTACTTTTTACTTAACCACTACGCCACAGATAACTCTACTTTTTACTTAACCACTACGCCACAGATAACTCTACTTTTTACTTAACCACTACGTCACAGATAACTCTACTTTTTACTTAACCACTACGCCACAGATAACTCTACTTTTTACTTAACCACTACGTCACAGATAACTCTACTTTTTACTTAACCACTACGTCACAGATAACTCTGCTTTTTACTTAACCACTACGCCACAGATAACTCTGCTTTTTATCCACAAACTTTCAACAAATTTAATGACAAAATACTGCGCAATTATGTACTTAATAGAACGTTTAGTACTATATTGTTTATGTACTTAATAGAACGTTTAGTACTATATTGTTTGTGTACTTAATAGAACGTCTAGTACTATATTGTTTATGTACTTAATAGAACGTCTAGTACTATATTGTTTATGTACTTAATAGAACGTTTAGTACTATATTGTTTATGTACTTAATAGAACGTCTAGTACTATATTGTTTATGTACTTAATAGAACGTTTAGTACTATATTGTTTATGTACTTAATAGAACGTCTAGTACTATATTGTTTATGTATTTAATAGAACGTCTAGTACTATATTGTTTATGTATTTAATAGAACGTTTAGTACTATATTGTTTATGTACTTCATATAACGTCTAGTACTATACTGAAAGCT
>JADZMA010001287.1:0-22230 GCA_020796225.1 Arion vulgaris
ACGCATTTAAGCATATTTTGATCTAAAATTTAAACCCTTTGAAATACGATCCATTTTTTTGATCAATATTTGAAAAACAATCTGTATTGACAAATATACCTGACAATAGTACTCTTCAACAGATATAACTGAAATGGACGATATTTTTCATGTGGCCTGTTTTGCCACAATCTGAATACCGTAGCAATGATTCAAATGAATAACTGTCTTATTTCCATTTTGGTTTTTGCCGTGTTATTTGACAACAGATTTAGTTTATTTTGAGGTCTGTAACTACGCCATGAATTGATTAGCTTTATGAACCTGTCTGGCACCAGCTATTGTTTAGCCAACGGTAGAAACTATGAAACGCACTTAATGTCGAAGGACTTTCTGCTGTGAATCTAGTTTTGATGCACTATATTATATTGTATTGTTCTCAGCTTATGTGGATGGGTGAACTTCTGGACTGGTGACAAACATGTCTGGAATATATTTATAACTAATTTATCTCGGGTTTTTCTAAGTTACAAAAATACAATTTCTGCAGAGTTTGCATCACGAGTATGGTAGTTTGTTATCAACGACGTAAAGTGATAGAGCGTTATATTCAATAAGAAATGGGTAGAGTTTGAGTTTTCCTCCATGTGACTGTATCTTAGTCCCATCAATATAAGGCCTTCTCCGCATCGAAGTTGTTTGCAATTGGCCTTCTAACATTAACTGCTCTTGTCTTGATGATGCACTCTGCCAGGCTGTAATTTGCTCATCTCCTAATGTTTCCATCCCACTTGTGTCTTAGTCTTCCTCTTGTCTGTCATGCTTCAACTTTCCTCTTCTATTAGGCTTTGATCAAAAGTGTATGTCTCTTTATGTGTTCAAAATATGTTATTTGTTTGATTTATTATTTTCTAAAGTTATTTTTCTTTATTAACTAGTTTTCCTGATCTATTAACTAGTTTTCCTGATCTATTAACTAGTTTTCCTGATCTATTAACTAGTTTTCCTGATCTATTAACTAGTTTTTCTGATCTATTAACTAGTTTACCTGATCTATTAATTAGTTTTCCTGATCTATTAACTAGTTTTCCTGATCTATTAACTAGTTTTCTGATCATTAACTAGTTTCCTGATCTATTAACTAGTTTTCCTGATCTATTAACTAGTTTTCCTGATCTATTAACTAGTTTACCTGATCTATTAACTAGTTTTCCTGATCTATTAACTAGTTTTCCTGATCTATTAACTAGTTTACCTGATCTATTAAGTAGTTTTCCTGATCTATTAACTAGTTTTCCTGATCTAATAACTAGTTTCCTGATCATTAACTAGTTTTCCTGATCTATTAACTAGTTTTCCTGATCTATTAACTAGTTTTCCTGATCTATTAACTAGTTTTCTGGATCTATTAACTAGTTTTCCTGATCTATTAACCAGTTTTCCTGATCTATAACTAGTTTTTCGATCTATTAACTAGTTTACTGATCTATTACATAGTTTTCCTAATCTATTAACTAGTTTTCCTGATCTATTAATTAGTTTTCCTGATCTATTAACTAGTTTTCCTGATCTATTAATTAGTTTTCCTGATCTATTAACTAGTTATCTTGATCTATTAACTATTTTTCTTGATCTATTAACTAGTTTTCCTGATCTATTAACTAGTTTTCCTGATCTATTAACTAGTTTTCCTGATCTATTAAATAATTTACCTGATCTATTAACTAGTTTACCTGATCTATTAACTAGTTTTCCTGATCTATTAACTAGTTTTCCTGATCTATTAACTAGTTTACCTGATCTATTAACTAGTTTTCCTGATCTATTAATTAGTTTTCCTGATCTATTAACTAGTTTTCCTGATCTATTAATTAGTTTTCCTGATCTATTAATTAGTTTTCCTGATCTATTAACTAGTTTTCCTGATCTATCAACAGTTTTCATCTATTAACTAGTTTTCTGATCTATTAACTTGTTTTCCTGATCTATTAACTAGTTTTCCTGATCTGTTAACTAGTTTTCCTGATCTATTAACTAGTTATCCTGATCTAGCCAAAAAATATTGAAACAAATGTTCTGAGCTGTTGGAATATAGGTATAGTCTACGCAGATACTTTGTAAGTGCTCTGTTGTCGATTACTTTCAAAATAAGTAATGAAAACTATGTGCAGGTGAGGTGTGGAAGGAGGAGGAGGAGGGGGGTGGGGGTGGTAGGGGAGTAATGTCTAAGGAAAAATACATTAATACATTGACTTATCAGATATATAATTTTCCATTTTTCAGAATAGTTTCAATTTTCTAGTTATTTTTTAGTTTCTGCTATTCTGTTTCCAGTTTCTGAATTTTCAGTTTCCAGTTGTCCGTTTCTAGGTTCCAGTTTTTCAAATTCTTCCTTCATGTTCAGTTTTTCAGTTTCCAATTGTTAGTTTTTCAGTGATTCAGTTGTTTAGTTTACAATTAATATTTTTTCAAATGAAATGTATTGATATGTTCTGGTTCAAGTTTCAATTTTCAATTGTGAAGTTTACCAGTTTCTGCTGAAGTGTCTCCATTTTCCATATTTCCAGATTCCAATTTTTAAAAAAAATAGTCGATCAGAAATGGAAAAAATAACAACTTAAGGAGAAATAAATATGAACAGGCAGACTAAACATTAGTTTATGAGCAATCTGTTCTGTGTCAGACTAAACATTAGTTTATGAGTAATCTGTTCTGTGTGTAATGTAAGATTATATTTAGAAAAGTGAAGAACTCACTACCGTCAGAACGCAATGTAAACCGCTTAACCACTTCGCAACAGAGACTACTGCAATTATTTAACTTTAGCACTAAATGAGGGATGTGTGGCAGGTGGTTAGCCTGTTACCTGAATTTCGAAGTTATTAGTTGCGAATCCAGCCTGAGGTTCTGTTTTTAGTGCAATTTGTCATGATATTCTAGGATTGTTTATGGAGCTCGTGCTTTGTGCAATACTCTGGACATGCGGTGTGGCATTCCTGCCGAGAAGTACAGAGCCATATGTGGTCGTTGAACGCAGTGCAATACCTAGGACATGCGGTGGTATTCCAGCCGAGAAGTACAGAGCCATATGTGGTCGTTGAACGCAGTGCAATACTCAGACATGCGGTGGTTTACAGAGCCATATGTGGTCATTGAACGCAGTGCAATACTAAGGACATGCGGTGTGGTATTCCTGCTGAGAGGTACAGAGCCATATGTGGTCGTTGAACCTAGTGCAATACTCCAGGACATGCGTGTGGTATTCCTGCCGAGAAGTACAGAGCCATATGTGGTCGTTGAACGCAGTGCAATACTCAGGACATGCGTGTGGTATTCTGCGAGAAGTACAGAGCCATATGTGGTCGTTGAACGGCAATACTCAGGACATGCGGTGTGGTATAGACAGAGCCATATGTGGTCGTTGAACCTGGCAATACTCAGAACATGCGGTGTGGTATTCCTGCCGAGAAGTACAGAGCCATATGTGGTCGTTGAACGCAGTGCAATACTCAGGACATGCGGTGTGGTATAAGTACAGAGTCATATGTGGTCGTTGAACCCAGTGCAATACTCAGGACATGCGGTGTGGTATTCCTGTCGAGAAGTACAGAGCCATATGTGGTCGTTGAACGCAGTGCAATACTCAGGACATGCGTGTGGTATTCTGTCGAGAAGTACAGAGCCATATGGTCGTTGAACGAGGAATACTCAGGACATGCGGTGTGGTATAAGTACAGAGCCATATGTGGTCATGAACGCAGGCAATACTAAGGACATGCGGTGTGGATTCCTGCTGAGAGGTACAGAGCCATATGTGGTCGTTGAACCTAGTGCAATACTCAGGACATGCGGTGTGGTATTCCTGCCGAGAAGTACAGAGCCATATGTGGTCGTTGAACGCAGTGCAATACTCAGGACATGCGGTGTGGTATAAGTACAGAGCCATATGTGGTCGTTGAACCTAGTGCAATACTCAGAACATGCGGTGTGGTATTCCTGCCGAGAAGTACAGAGCCATATGTGGTCGTTGAACCCAGTGCAATACCAGACATGCGTGTGGTATAGCACAGAGCCATATGTGGTCGTTGAACCTAGTGCAATACTCAGAACATGCGGTGTGGTATTCCTGCTGAGAAGACAGAGCCTATGTGGTCGTTGAAGCAGTGCAACATCTAGTAACATGCGGTTGGTATTCTAGGAGAAGTACAGAGCCATATGTGGTCATTGAACCTAGTGCAATACTCAGGACATGCGGTGTTAAGACAGAGCCATATGTGGTCGTTGAACCTAGTGCAATACTCAGGACATGCGGTGTGGTATTCCTGCCGAGAAGTACAGAGCCATATGTGGTCGTTGAAAACAGTGCAATACTCAGGACATGCGGTGTGGTATTCCTGCCGAGAAGTACAGAGCCATATGTGGTCGTTGAACCCAGTGCAATACTCCCGGACATGCGGTGTGGTATAAGTACAGAGCCAATGTGGTCGTTGAACCTAGTGCAATACTCAGGACATGCGGTGCTGTATAGTACAGAGTCATATGTGGTCGTTAACCCAGTGCAATACTCCAGGACATGCGGTGTTGTATAAGTACAGAGTCATATGTGGTCGTTGAACCCAGTGCAATACTCAGGACATGCGGTGTGGTATAAGTACAGAGTCATATGTGGTCGTTGAACCTAGTGCAATACTCAGGACATGCGGTGTGGTATTCCTGCCGAGAAGTACAGAGCCATATGTGGTCGTTGAACGCAGTGCAATACTCAGGACATGCGGTGTGGTATTCCTGCCGAGAAGTACATAGCTATATGTGGTCTGAACGCAGATCACCTAGGACATGCGGTGTGTATTCCTGCCGAGAAGTACAGAGCTATATGTGGTCGTTGAACGCAGTGCAATACTCAGGACATGCGTGTGGACTATTCCTGCTGAGAAGACAAGAGCCATATGTGTCGTTGAACCCAGTGCAATACTCAGGACATGCGGTGTGGGCATTCCGCTGAGAAGTACAGAGTCATAGTGGTCGTTGAACCCAGTGCAATACTCAGGATATGCGGTGTGGTATAAGTACAGAGTCATATGTGGTCGTTGAACCCAGTGCAATACTCAGGACATGCGGTGTGGTATTCCTGCCGAGAAGTACAGAGCTATATGTGGTCGTTGAACCCAGTGCAATACTCAGGACATGCGGTGTGGTATTCCTGCCGAGAAGTACAGAGCCATATGTGGTCGTTGAACGCAGTGCAATACTCAGGACATGCGGTGTGGTATAAGTACAGAGCCATATGTGGTCGTTGAACCTAGTGCAATACTCAGGACATGCGGTGTGGTATTCTGCTGAGAAGCACAGAGCCATATGTGGTCGTTGAACGCAGTGCAATACTCAGGACATGCGGTGTGGTATAAGTACAGAGCCATATGTGGTCGTTGAACCTAGTGCAATACTCAGGACATGCGGTGTGGTATTCCTGCTGAGGCACAGAGCCATATGTGGTCGTTGAACGCAGTGCAATACTCAGGACATGCGGTGTGGTATAAGTACAGAGTCATATGTTCGGGAACGGCAATACTCAGGACATGGGGTGGTATAAGTACAGAGCCATATGTGGTCGTTGAACCTAGTGCAATACTCAGGACATGCGGTGTGGTATTCTGCCAGAGAAGTGACAGAGCCATATGTGGTCGTTGAACCTAGTGCAATACTCAGGACATGCGGTGTGTATAAGCAGAGCACATGTGGTCGTTGAACCTAGTGCAATACTCCGGACATGCGGTGTGGTATTCTGCTGAGAAGCAGAGCCATATGTGGTCGCTGAACGCAGTGCAATACTGTGACATGCGGGTGGTATAAGTACAGAGCCATATGTGGTCGTTGAACCAGTGCAAACTCCAGGACATGCGGTGTGGTATTCCTGCTGAAGTACAGAGCCATATGTGGTCGTTGAACGCAGTGCAATACTCAGGACATGCGTGTGGTATAAGTCACAGAGTCATATGTGGTCGTTGAACGCAGTGCAATACTCAGGACATGCGGTGTGGTATAAGTACAGAGCCAATGTGGTCGCTGAACCAGTGCAATACTCAGGACATGCGGTGTGGTATTCCTGCCGAGAAGTACAGAGCCATATGTGGTCGTTGAACCTAGTGCAATACTCAGGACATGCGGTGTGGTATAAGTACAGAGCCATATGTGGTCGTTGAACCTAGTGCAATACTCAGGACATGCGGTGTGGTATTCCTGCCGAGAAGTACAGAGCCATATGTGGTCGTTGAACCTAGTGCAATACTCAGGACATGCGGTGTGGTATTCCTGCCGAGAAGTACAGAGCCATATGTGGTCGTTGAACGCAGTGCAATACTCAGGACATGCGTGTGGTATAGTACAGAGCCATAGTGGTCGTTGAACGCGTGCAATACTAGGACATGCGGTGTGGATTCTGCCGAGAAGTACAGAGCCATATGTGGTCGTTGAACGCAGTGCAATACTCAGGACATGCGGTGTGGTATAAGTACAGAGCCATATGTGGTCGTTGAACCTAGTGCAATACTCAGGACATGCGGTGTGGTATTCCTGCTGAGAAGTACAGAGTCATATGTGGTCGTTGAACCTAGTGCAATACTCAGGACATGCGGTGTGGTATAAGTACAGAGTCATATGTGGTCGTTGAACGCAGTGCAATACTCAGGACATGCGGTGTGGTATAAGTACAGAGCCATATGTGGTCGTTGAACCTAGTGCAATACCCGGACATGCGGTTGGTATTCCTGCCGAGAAGTACAGAGCCATATGTGGTCGTTGAACCTAGTGCAATACCTAGGACATGCGGTGTGGTATGAAGCACAGAGCCATATGTGGTCGTGAACCTAGTGCAATACTCAGGACATGCGGTGTGGTATTCCTGCCGAGAAGTACAGAGCCATATGTGGTCGCGAACGCAGTGCAATACTCAGGACATGCGTGGTGTATAGCTACAGAGCCATATGTGGTCGTTGAACGCAGTGCAATACTCAGGACATGCGGTGTGGTATTCCTGCCGAGAAGTACAGAGCCATATGTGGTCGTTGAACGGGCAATACCAGGACATGCGGTGTGGTATTGGCCATATGTGGTCGTTGAACCTAGTGCAAACTCAGACATGCGTGGTATTCTGCTGAGAAGTACAGAGTCATATGTGGTCGCTGAACCTAGTGCAATACTCAGGACATGCGATGGGTATTCCTGCCGAGAAGTACAGAGCTATATGTGGTCGTTGAACCTAGTGCAATACTCGAACATGCAGGTGTGGTATTCCTGCCGAGAAGTCAGAGCCATATGTGTCGTTGAACGCAGATACTAGGACATGCGTGTGGTATAAGACAGAGCCATATGTGGTCGTTGAACTATGAATACTCAGGACATGCGGTGTGGTATTCCTGCTGAGAAGTACAGAGCCATATGTGGTCGTTGAACCCAGTGCAATACTCAGGACATGCGGTGTGGTATTCCTGCGAGAAGACAGAGCCTATGTGGTCGTTGAACGCAGTGCAATACTCAGGACATGCGGTGTGGTATAAGTACAGAGTCATATGTGGTCGTTGAACGCAGTGCAATACTCAGGACATGCGGTGTGTATAAGACAGAGCCAATGTGGTCGTTGAACCTAGTGCAATACTCAGGACATGCGGTGTGGTATTCCTGCAGAGAAGTACAGAGCCATATGTGGTCGTTGAACCTAGTGCAACACTCTGGACATGCGGTGTGGTATAAGCACAGAGCCATATGTGGTCGTTGAACGCAGTGCAATACTCAGGACATGCGGTATGGTATAAGCACAGAGTGTATATGTGGTCTTTGAAGGCGTTGTAATGAAGTCAGTTACCTCGTCCATAGATCTTAGATAACTCACATTCGTTTGTTGTTGGCTCGCAGGGGAGCAACGAATAGGCAACTGTGACCTACAAGACATGTCGTAGGAGGCGACTAAGGTAAGGGTCTAGGGAAGCTATCCCATTTAAAAAGATGTCGTAGAAATCGGATGCGCTGGTAGGCGATGAATGGCACAACGTAAATCGCGCTTAGGCTCAGATAACATACAAATCACAAAGAGTGATTTAACAAGTTGTCGCACCCGAGTAGTTACCGGGGTCCAAATTTGGGGTGTAAATAATAGAATCACTACCGCACACGCATGTCGTAAAGGCGACTAAGGAGGTTTGGCTGAAATCGGATGCACGTGTCCTAAACATGTGCAAGTCTATGTGTTTAGGGGCCTACCAAACCAATGTACAACGTATACATGTTCTGGCAAAGATCAAACATATCACAAAGAGTGATTACAATTGGTCGTAAGAACGAACGCAAAGAAGAAGAACAAGTTGTCGGTATGAAATGTTCGAAGAAAAAGAACCCATATTTGATCGTTCGTCTCCGATAGTACTAGAAACTAGATCTTATCTATATCGTGAAGATGTTTAACCTGCAATGACCCACAGACATAACTAATCCATGAAAGAGAAAAACATGCAATGCCAGCGCACGATTTGTTTGTCTACCATAACTTTTGGCGCTGCAAGACCTCGCGTGCATGGCTATATCGTTTGTGAAATATGATTACTGGACAGATAAGCTGCGGTCAAAGGTTATATTGAAGATAAGCGAGACCCGTCACGTAGATCGATGTTCTTCAACAAATATGACTCTGGCTAGTCAGCCTTGACTATGAAGTTGTTCAAAGAACATAGCAACAAGCACGTCATGCTTACCATTGACATATGATTTATTCTCCTTATGCTGTATGTTCTTCTTCCAACCACACAGATTATGCGTATTGTCACCTGTTGTCCTATAGACATGGAGGGGGTGGTCGTCCGGGGATGGGAGTATGCTTTTTAAACCCAGAAACCTACTACAACTCCAGCCGTGTAGTCATGCGTAATCAGCAGAGATTCCTACTCAGTAGGTCATTGTCATCACTGCAGTATTCTACATTTCTAGCGCGTTGGAGCCTAAAACATCACTTATAGATCACGGTGGGTATGTGATTATAGTCCAGAGAGCCACTTCATGGTGCTCTAGAACAATCATTGGTTTACAATCTTGACACCTATGTGACTTTCTGCCAGAGAGAGGTACTGAGCGACAATCTGCACGGACAGTCGTTTGCTTTCACTCGAAACGATCAATTTTCGACTGCGTTGTATGTTAGCGATGTACAGAGAATTACATATCTGAGGTGGTCAGACCAGGTCAATCAGATCTGGAGAAACCGTGGAGGCTGCAAAAATACTGAGTAAATTGGTGGTATGGACAAAAGGCAATCTTACATAAACTAGTACAAAAGATATGGTTAATATAGAAATAAACAAACTTATGGAGTTTTACTTGATGTTCATTCCTACATAAAACCAGTCGTTGATTTTCTAGACACCACTTATAATGTTCAGTAGTTTGACATTGTTTTCTGAGCTGTGAGGTATATTTTTATCTTTCGTAAAAATTCAGGGGAACAAATTTCCTTCCAAACTGCCCGCAGCGGGTCTGGACCAGGTACTCTTGAGTTGTTATCAAACTCACCACCGCTAAGAAACAGACGCACACTACAGTTTATATAAACACTCACACACAAATATGACCAAATATAAACCGTTAAATCGCTCTCATGGCGGAGTATCAACTTTAAAATAAAAAGAGTACGCGTCCGATGAGAGAAAGGTTCACTTCATTACTGGACGATTGAGTTTTCTGAAGCCTGTCGTCCGATGAGAGAAGGTTCACTTCATTACTGACGATTGAAGAAGGATTTCTGAAAGCTTCAAATGAATCTTCTATTGCGTCACAGTCACTACAATAATTCGCTAAGATGAAAATTTATGTGGAGGATTGATCCAAATCGATCCAGCAACATTTTATTTGGGAGATTTATTCAACTTAATGGTGGGCATATATTATTTGATTTTCTTTTACTCGAATGTGATGTTATGGTAAGGCTGGGATACTATTTGTGACAAAATAGATATTGTTGGTGTGTTCACAAAATATATATTGTTGGTGTGTTCACAAAATAGATATTGTTGGTGTGTTCACAAATAGATATTGTTGTGTTCACAAAATAGATATTGTTGGTGTGTTCACAAAATATATATTGTTGGTGTGTTCACAAAATAGATATTGTTGGTGTGTTCACAAATTGAAATTGTTGTGTGTTCACAAAATAGATATTGTTGGTGTGTTCACAAAATAGATATTGTTGGTGTGTCTACAAAATAGATATTGTTGGTGTTCACAAATTGAAATTGTTGGTGTGTTCACAAAATAGTTCCTTGTTGATGTCTTCCCTGTTTGATCAAATCAGAAAACAACTAAGGGAAGCTATTGACAACAGAAACATCTTACTAACAAATATAAATGACAATACTTGACCCCAGGTCGAATATTAAATTTGACATATCTACAGGAGCAAAAGAAGAAGATGAAAAATCTATATAAAACAATAGTGCCTCAAAATGCCTAAAACAACAGTGATAAAAACAACAGTGCACAAAAACAACAGTGCACAAAATCAACAGTGCACAAAACAACAGTGCACTAAATTCATTCAGATGATACAGCATTGTTCATTAAAAGAGAATAAAATGACATTTTTGAACCGTGCAGGTAGGGTACGTCTATCTGCAAGTAGTAAGTTCCTTCCGCATTGAACGAATAGTCTATTTTCTAGTAGTCACTGATCTTAGTGTAGGGGACATAAAATTCAGAGACACATTTTAGACAAACGATAACATTGATTGAATGGAGCACGTAAGAGAATCAATGACATGAGAACAACGACATGAGTAGGCTGGAAAGCCGCTGTCAGAGAAAAACCATCTCAAAATAAAAATAAATGTATACATTTTCATCATTTTCAAAATGAGGTCGGAGACACTCTGACTCTACAGAAAACGGCATGTCTCTGATATCTTCCTATGTAAAATAAGCATTTGGCACCAACGGCTCTTCACACAAGAACAATAATATTGGTCGTACCACCTATTAAGTTATTAAACGTTGACGTAATATGGAAGAAGAGACAAGCGAGGTAACGAATCTGATGAGACAGAAACACTTATAAGGCAAATGAGTAGGAAAACGAGGTGACGAATCTGATGAGACAGAACACTTTATAAGGCAAATGAGTAGGAAAACGAGGTGACGAATCTGATGAGACAGAACACATTATAAGGTAAATGAGTAGGAAAACGAGGTGACGAATCTGATGGGACAGAACACTTTATAAGTCAAATGAATAGGAAAACGAGGTGACGAATCTGATGAGACAGAACACTTTATAAGGCAAATGAATAGGAAAACGAGGTGACGAATCTGATGAGACAGAACACTTTATAAGGCAAATGAATAGGAGAACGAGGTGACGAATCTGATTAGACAGAACACTTTATAAGGCAAATGAGTAGGAAAACGAGGTGACGAATCTGATGAGACAGAAAACTTTATAAGGCAAATGAGTAGGAAAACGAGGTGACGAATCTGATGAGACAGAACACTTATAAGGCAAATGAGTAGGAAAACGAGGTGACGAATCTGATGAGACAGAACACATTATAAGGTAAATGAATAGGAAAAGAGAGATTGAATTGATGAGACAGAACACTTTATAAGGCAAATGAATAGGAAAACGAGGTGACGAATCTGATGAGACAGAACACTTTATAAGGCAAATGAATAGGAAAACGAGGTGACGAATCTGATGAGACAGAACACTTTATAAGGCAAATGAGTAGGAAAACGAGGTGACGAATCTGATGAGACACACACTTTATAAGAATGAGTAGGAAACGAGGTGACAATCTGATGAGACAGAACACTTTATAAGGCAAATGAGTAGGAAAACGAGGTGACGAATCTGATTAGACAGAACACTTTATAAGGCAAATAAGTAGGAAAACGAGGTGACGAATCTGATGAGACAGAAAACTTTATAAGGCAAATGAGTAGGAAAACGAGGTGACGAATCTGATGAGACAGAACACTTTATAAGGCAAATGAGTAGGAAAACGAGGTGACGAATCTGATGAGACAGAACACTTTATAAGGTAAATGAGTAGGAAAACGAGGTGACGAATCTGATGGGACAGAACATTTTATAAGGTAAATGAGTAGGAAAACGAGGTGACGAATCTGATGAGACAGAACACTTTATAAGGCTAGTGAGTAGGAAAACGAGGTGACGAATCTGATGAGACAGAACACTTTATAAGGTAAATGAGTAGGAAAACGAGGTGACGAATCTGATGGGACAGAAACTTAAAATTCAAATGAATAGGAAAACGAGGTGAGAATCTGATGAGACAGAACACTTTATAAGGCAAATGAATAGGAAAACGAGGTGACGAATCTGATGAGACAGAAAACTTTATAAGGCAAATGAATAGGAAAACGAGGTGACGAATCTGATGAGACAGAACACTTTATAAGGTAAATGAGTAGGAAAACGAGGGACGAATATGATGAGACAGAAAACTTTATAAGGTAAATGAGTAGGAAAATGATGACAGAATCTGATGAGACAGAAAACTTATAAGGCAAATGAGTAGGAAAACGAGGTGACGAATCTGATAGACAGAACACTTTATAAGGTAAATGAGTAGGAAAACGATGTGACGAATCTGATGAGACAGAACACTTTATACGGTAAATGAGTAGGAAAACGAGGTGACGAACCTGATGAGACAGAACACTTTAAAAGGTAAATGAGTAGGAAAACGAGGTGACGAATCTGATGAGACAGAACACTTTATAAGGCAAATGAGTAGGAAAACGATGTGACGAATGTGATGAGACAGAACACTTTATAAGGTAAATGAGTAGGAAAACGAGGTGACGAATCTGATGAGACAGAAATTTTATAAGGTAAATGAGTAGAAAAGAGGGACGAATCTGATGAGACAGAACACTTTATAAGGCAAATGAGTAGGAAAACGAGGTGACGAATCTGATGAGACAGAACACTTTATAAGGCAAATGAGTAGAAAACGAGTGACGAATCGATGAGCAGAACATTTTATAAGGTAAATGAGTAGGAAAACGATGTGACGAATCTGATGAGACAGAACACTTTATAAGGTAAATGAGTAGGAAAACGAGGTGACGAATCTGATGAGACAGAACACTTTATAAGGCAAATGAGTAGGAAAACGAGGTGACGAATCTGATGAGACAGAACACTTATAAGGCAAATGAGTAGGAAAACGAGGTACGAATCGATAAACAGAACACTTTATAAGGCAAATGAATGGGAAAACGAGGTGACGAATCTGATGAGACAGAAACTTTATAAGGCAAATGAGTAGGAAAACGAGTGACGAATCTGATGAGACAGAACACTTATAAGGCAAATGAGTGGGAAAACGAGGTGAGAATCTGATGAGACAGAACACTTTATAAGGAAAAATGAGTAGGAAACGAGGGAGAATCTGATGGGACAGAAACATTTTATAAGGAAAAATGAGTAGAAAACGAGGTGACGAATCTGATGAGACAGAACACTTTATAAGGCTAGTGAGTAGGAAAACGAGGTGACGAATCTGATGAGACAGAACATTTTATAAGGCAAATGAGTAGGAAAACGATGTGACGAATCTGAGGGGACAGAAACATTTATAAGGAAAAATAGTAGGAAAACGATGTGACGAATCTGATGAGACAGAACACTTTATAAGGTAAATGAGTAGGAAAACGAGGTGACGAATCTGATGAGACAGAAAACTTTATAAGGCAAATGAGTAGGAAAACGAGGTGGAGAATCTGATGAGACAGAACACTTTATAAGGAAAATGAGTAGGAAAACGAGGTGACAAATTTCTAAGAGACAGAACACTTTATAAGGCAAATGAATGGGAAAAAACGAGGTGAGAATCTGATGAGACAGAAAACTTAAAGGAAATGAGTAGGAAAAGAGGTGAGAATCTGATGAGACAGAACACTTTATAAGGCAAATGAGTAGGAAAACGAGGTGGATGAATCTGATGAGACAGAACATTTTATAAGGTAAATGAGTAGGAAAAGAGGTGACGAATCTGATGGACAGAACATTTATAGGTAAATGAGTAGGAAAACGAGGTGAAATCTGATGAGACAGAACACTTTATAAGGCAGTGAGTAGGGAAAGAGGTGTTTAATCTGATGAGACAGAACACTTTATAAGGTAAATGAGTAGGAAAACGAGGTGACGAATCTGATGGGACAGAACACTTTAAATTAAATGAATAGGAAAAGAGGTGACGAATCTGATGAGACAAAAACACTTATAAGGCAAATGAGTAGGAAAAGATGGACGAATCTGATGAGACAGAACACTTTATAAGGCAAATGAGTAGGAAAATGAGGGGGAGAATCTGATGAGACAGAACACTTTATAAGGCAAATGAGTAGGAAAATGAGTGACGAATCTGATGAGACAGAACCCCTTATAAGGTAATGAGTGGGAAAACGAGGGACGAATCTGATGAGACAGAACACTTTATAAGGTAAATGAGAGGAAAACGAGGTGATGAATCTGATGAGACAGAACACTTTATAAGGCAAATGAGTAGGAAAACGAGGTTTTAATCTGGATGAGACAGAACACTTTAAAAGGGGCAAATGAGTAGGAAAACGAGGGAGAATCTGATGAGACAGAACACTTTATAAGGCAAATGAATAGGAAAACGAGGTGACGAATCTGATGAGACAGAAAACTTTATAAGGCAAATGAAGGAAAACGAGGTGACGAATCTGATGAGACAGAACACTTTATAAGGCAAAATGAGGGGAAAACGAGTGAGAATTGGATGAGACAGAAAATTTTATAGGAAATGAGTAGAAAACGGGGGAGAATCTGATGGGACAAAAACTTTTTATAAGGAAATGAGTAGGAAAACGAGGTACGAATCTGATGAGACAGAAAACTTTTAAGGCTAGTGAGTAGGAAAACGAGGTGAGAATCTGATGAGACAGAACACTTTATGGTAAATGAGAGGAAAACGAGGAGAATCTGATGGGACAGAAATTTTATAAGGCAAATGAGTGGGAAAAACGAGGGACGAATCTGATGAGACAGAACACTTTATAAGGTAAATGAGTAGGAAAACGAGGTGACGAATCTGATGAGACAGAACACTTTATAAGGCAAATGAGTAGGAAAACGAGGAGAATCTGATGAGACAGAACACTTTATGGCAATGAGTGGGAAAACGAGGTGACGAATCTGATGAGACAGAACATTTTAAAAGGGCAAATGAATAGAAAACGAGGTGAGAATCTGATGAGACAGAAACTTTATAAGGCAAATGAGGGGAAAACGAGGTGACGAATCGATGAGACAGAACATTTTATAAGGCAAATGAGTAGGAAAACGAGGTGAGAATCTGAGGGGAGACAGAAACTTTATAAGGTAAATGAGTGGGAAAAGGGGTACGAATCTGATGGGACAGAAATTTATAAGGTAAATGAGTAGGAAAACGAGGTGAGAATCTGATGAGACAGAACACTTTATAAGGCTAGTGAGTAGGAAAACGAGGTGACGAATCTGATGAGACAGAACACTTATAAGGTAAATGAGTGGGAAAACGAGGTGACGAATCTGATGGGACAGAACACTTTAAAATTCAAATAAATGGGAAAACGAGGTGACGAATCTGATGAGAAAACACTTTATAAGGCAAATGAAAGGAAAACGAGGTGACGAATCTGATGAGACAGAACACTTTATAAGGCAAATGAATAGGAAAACGAGGTGATGAATCTGATGAGACAGAACACTTTATAAGGCTAGTGAGAGGAAAAGAGGTGACGAATCTGATGGAGACAGAACACATTATAAGGTAAATGAAGGAAAACGAGGTGACGAATTGATGAGACAGAACATTTTATAAGGTAAATGAGTAGGAAAAGAGGTGAGAATCTATAAACAGAACACTTATAAGGCAAAATGAGTGGGAAATGAGGTGAGAATCTGATGAGACAGAACACTTATAAGGTAAATAAGTAGGAAAACGAGGTGACGAATCTGATGAGACAGAACACTTATAAGGTAAATGAGTGGGGAAAACGAGGTGACGAATCTGATGAGACAGAAACACTTTATAAGGAAAAATGAGTAGGAAAACGATGTGACGAATCTGATGAGACAGAACACTTTATAAGGTAAATGAGTAGGAAAACGAAGTGACGAATCTGATGAGACAGAACACTTTATAAGGCAAATGAGTAGGAAAACGAGGTGACGAATCTGATGAGACAGAACACTTAAAGGCAAATGAGTAGGAAAACGAGGGACGAATCTGATGAGACAGAACACTTTATAAGGCAAATGAATAGGAAAACGAGGTGACGAATCTGATGAGACAGAACACATTATCAGGCAAAATGAATAGGAAAAGAGGTGAGAATCTGATGAGACAGAACACTTTATAAGGCAAATGAATAGGAAAACGAGGTGACGAATCTGATGAGACAGAACACTTTATAAGGCAAATGAATAGGAAAACGAGGTGACGAATCTGATGAGACAGAACACTTTATAAGGCAAATGAATAGGAAAACGAGGTGATGAATCTGATGAGACACAAATTTTATAAGTTAAATGAGTAGGAAAACGAGGTGACGAATCTGATGAGACAGAACACTTTATAAGGAAAATGAGTAGGAAAACGAGGTGACGAATCTGATGAGACAGAACACTTTATAAGGAAAAATGAGAGGAAAACGAGGTGATGAATCTGATGAGACAGAAAACTTTTATAAGTCAAATGAGTAGGAAAACGAGGTGACGAATCTGATGAGACAGAACACTTTATAAGGCAAATGAGTAGGAAAACGAGGTGGATGAATCGATGAGACAGAACACTTTAGAAGAAAAATAGTAGGAAAACGGGGGATGAATCTGATGGGACAGAAAATTTTTATAGGTAAATGAGTAGGAAACGAGGACGAATCTGATGAGACAGAACACTTTATAAGGCTAGTGAGTAGGAAAACGAGGTGACGAATCTGATGAGACAGAACATTTATAAGGAAAAATGAGTAGGAAAACGAGGTGAGAATCTGATGGACAGAACACTTAAAATAAAATGAATAGGAAAACGAGGTGACGAATCTGATGGAGATAGAACACTTTATAAGGCAAATGAATAGGAAAACGAGGTGACGAATCTGATGAGACAGAACACTTTATAAGGTAAATGAGGGGAAACGAGGTGATGAATCTGATGAGACAGAAACTTTATAAGGCTAGTGATAGGAAAACGAGGTGACGAATCTGATGAGACAGAACACATTATAAGGTAAATGAGTAGGAAAACGAGGTGACGAATGTGATGAGACAGAACACTTTATAAGGTAAATGAGTAGGAAAACGAGGTGACGAATCTGATGAGACAGAACACTTTATAGTGTTAAATGAGTAGAAAACGGGGGACGAATCTGATGAGACAGAACACTTTAAAAGGCAAATGAGTGGGAAAACGAGGTGAGGGAATTTCTGATGAGACAGGAACACATTATAAGGTAAAATGAGTGGGAAAAACGGGGGACGAATCTGATGAGACAGAACACTTTATAAGGCAAATGAGTAGGAAAACGATGAGAATCTGATGAGACAGAACACTTTATAAGGTAAATGAGTGGGAAAAAAACGAGGTGACGAATCTGATGAGACAGAACATTTTATAAGGCAAATGAGTAGGAAAACGATGACGAATCGATGAGACAGAAAAATTTATACGGAAAAATGAGTGGGAAAACGAGGTAAGAACCTGATGAGACAGAACACTTTATAAGGTAAATGAGTAGGAAAATGAGGTGACGAATCTGATGAGACAGAACACTTTATAAGGCAAATGAGAGAAAACGAGGTGAGAATCGATGAGACAGAAACTTTATAAGGCAAATGAGTAGGAAAACGATGTGACGAATCTGATGAGACAGAAATTTTATAAGGTAAATGAGTAGGAAAACGATGTGACGAATTGATGAGACAGAACACTTTATAAGGTAAATGAGAAAAAACGAGGTGACGAATCTGATAGACAGAACACTTTATAAGGCAATGAGTAGGAAAAGATGGACGAATCTGATGAGACAGAACACTTTATAAGGTAAATGAGTAGGAAAACGAGGTGACGAATCTGAGGGAGACAGAACATTTTATAAGGTAAATGAGTGGGAAAACGATGTGAGGGAATCTGATGAGACAGAACACTTTATAAGGTAAATAGTAGGAAACGAGGTGACGAACCTGATGAGAAGAACATTTTATAAGTTAAATGAGTAGGAAAACGAGGTGATGAACTAATGAGACAGAACACTTTATAAGGCAAATGAGTAGGAAAACGAGGTGACGAATCTGATGAGAAGAACATTTATAAGGCAAATGAGTAGGAAAACGATGTGAGAATGTGATGAGACATAACACTTTAAAAGGGTTTAAATGAGTAGGAAACGAGGTGACGAATCTGATGAGACAGAACACTTTATAAGGTAAATGAGTAGGAAAAGATGACGAATCTGATGAGACAGAAACTTATAAGGCAAATGAGTAGAAAACGAGGTGACGAATCTGGATGAGACAGAACACTTTATAAGGTAAATGAGTAGGAAAACAATGTGACGAATCTGATGAGACAGAACACTTTATAAGGTAAATGAGAAGGAAAAGATGTGATAATTGATGAGACAGAACACTTTATAAGTAAATGAGTAGGAAAATGAGGTGAGAATCTGATGAGACAGAAACTTTATAGGTAAATGAGTGGGAAAACGAGGGGACGAATTGATGAGACAGAAACTTTATAAGGCAAATGAGTAGGAAAACGAGGTGACGAATCTGATGAGACAAAAATACTTTATAAGGTAAATGAGAGGAAAGAGGTGACGAATCTGATGAGACAAAAACACTTTATAAGGCAAATGAGTGGGGAAAACGGGGGACGAATCTGATGAGACAGAACACTTTATAAGGCAAATGAGTAGGAAAACGAGGTGACGAATCTGATGAGACAGAACATTTTATAAGGCAAATGAGTAGGAAAACGAGGTGAAATCTGATGAGACAGAACACTTTATAAGGTAAATGAGTAGGAAAACGAGGTGACGAATCTGATGAGACAGAACACTTTATAAGGTAAATTAGTAGGAAAACGATGGGGTAGTTATAAAATGAGGCCAGGTTAAGGGAATATAATATGAGGACAAAATATGAATGTTAATTTATAAGATAAGGACAAGATAAGAAAATGGAAATTGAGAACAAAATATGAATGTTAATTTATAAGATAAGGACAAGATAAGAAAATGGAAATTGAGAACAAAATATGAATGTTAATTTATAAGATAAGGACAAGATAAGAAAATGGAAATTGAGAACAAAATATTAATGTTGATAATAAGGATCTGTGTGAGTAGTTGAAGAAAACTACATGAGCTTTGGTTACAATCCCAGCTGTTTGAATAGAAACAGGAGTTAGAAGAAAACTATAGGGATATGTTGGTTACAATCTCAGCTGTTTGAATAGAAACAGGAGTTAGAAGAAAAACTATATGATCATGTTGGTTACAATCTCAGCTGTTTGAATAGAAACGGGAGTTGAAGGAAGCATTCAAGAATACATTCTAAGGACGTATAGAAAAATGTAAACTAAGAGACAACAAAAATACTTCGGATACGGCTGAGGTCTTTAAACAAAAATGCTACACATTGCTTTGAACGGAATCGTCTGTGACGGCATGAGATCTTTATGTCTGTTTTACGAATCAGTGGCCAGGCTGACATAACTGCAACGGTTGCATATAATATTGTTAATGCCCTGTCAGGGAAGGTTTTTGTGTTTAGATGGTTCAGTGAACAGAAGGATTACAGACAGGGCGAGGTTTGTTAGGTAGACCACATTGGTTTGGGGATGTGTTCAGTTGAACAGAAGGATTACAGGGCCAAAGGCTATGGGCATTGTGGTAAATGATCCAGGGTTAGGAGGGGGGGGTAATCCAAGACCCTGCCCAACCTCCACGCGGTGATCTGGAAACAGACTCCCGGTTCTGGTCTGGCTAGGGGGTAGGATCGGAGAGTTTTGGCAGAGATGAAGGTATGCTTTATGGATCCGCTCACAACATAGACGAGCGAACCCCAGAGGACTATCAATGCCCCGACTCTCCTGACCGAAGGAAAAGCTCGGGCAGCCCAGACGGAATTGACGGACATGGTGAGGTAGGCACCAGGCAAGAACGCAAAACGCAACTCTGGAGCAAGAGACTCATACACGTGCTCGAGTATAAGCCAGGTCCACACAAATCACAAGTTTCTCTGTCGATGGCGGGCTTGTGAATATGAAAGGAAGAGAGGCGCATCAGTGATGAAACATGTCCACGCTGGCGAAGTCGAAGCCCTGAAGAAAGGGCAAAAACTGCCAGCTTGTTGGCAAAAAAAAATGCGATCCGAACGAATAAAGTCTACCCCTGTCGGTACGAGGGAAGATCGAGCTGACTCGCATCGGTGGCCCCGCAGATATATGTACTGGGCATGGTTTGGAGCGAAAACAACAGGTTGCGTTCTAGTCATACCGAAACCACCTTCCTGAGAAAATCGTGAAAGGTACTGTTTAGATAACAAAACATCCCCGGGAAAAACTGAGGTGGGTGATACTCTAACGGGAACTGCCAGCCTTGGGACAACCGGGCAGGTATATTGAAGTCACAACTAACATCCCCGGAAGAACTGGGGTGGGGGATGGGTGGCAAACGGGAAATCCTCAGTGAGCTGATAGCGCCGATTGAAAAGACCTCACTTGTCTCTGCTCGCCCATCCGTTGTCTTTCCGGGGGCTAACTGTAAAAGCCACGTACCAACGCACGTCTAGAAAATGCTGAAAATGTCTTACCCGGATCAAACTCAAAACTGAACGGTAAAGAAGGTCGACAATGTAAAGATTTTGACAGGCTGTCCGGATCCGAACATTGGCGAAGGCCGATACTTTACACGGTGTTTTATACGAGTAGGACACCGTCCGAGGACAGGCTTATAAGCCCCGTGAAATGTTTCTAATCCGGAACGACTCACAGCAGAAAGGGCATAACAGCGTAAAAAAACTGTCTTAGCGTAGATCACAAAGCCCAATATACGCAAAGCTGATCGAAAAGGCGTAGATCCGGGGCCGGCTTTAGTAGAAAGGATCGTACCTTTGGGAAAGTTCACCCTAGTAACAAAAGCTGGCTGAATCGGACGGCGGGGCTCACCCTGGGCGCAAAAACGACCTGACGTAGATCACCTGTTCTTGTCAGTGGGCCAATTATACACAAAAAGAATGATGAAATTTCCGAAGAATGAACGAAAGAGATTGAGAGAGCGATTACAGACAGGAGGAGTTTGTTAGGTAGAACACTATTGTGTTTGGGGTGTTACAGTTGAACAGAAGGATTACAGACAGGACGAGGTTTGTTAGATAGAACACCCAGGGAAATCAAATCCAGAAAATAGATCCAGTGGGAAAACAAATTACTTTTGTTCATAGATTGGATATATACATTTCTCTATATCTGTTTTCTATCTCTGTATCCTCTTCATGTCATAGGTTACAATACGGCATTCACAAGTGATTCAATTTTAACGTCTGCTGTTCCCACGCAATAGTACGAGATAACTGGATATACAACCAATAAGTATATGAGATTTCCGGAAATAAAGTTAACAAACACTGAATTTGAGCAACTTCTTTTTATTTTATTGACGCCCATCGCTTAGCCGTAACGGTAGCTTTTAACCCCCAGCGTCCATCGCTTAGTAGTAAAGGTAAGCTTTTTACCTCAGGTCCATCGCTTAGCAGTAAAGGTAAACTTTTTTAAGTTCACAGAAAATAAATACAAAATAAAATTTTCCAGACTGATCAGACTTTTGGGACAAACCCCTTACTAATATTTCTAGACGCTAGTACAGAAGGTAGGAGGGTAATTCCTTTTTACATGTTTGGAACGTCGAGTGTGGGAAATTGAACCCACAACTCTGTGTTTCCGAGTCGATAGACGACGTTTATGCAGACGTTAATTCGTCCCACATGAAACAACTGTGTTTGAGTCGATAGACGACTGTTTATGCAGTACGCTAATTGTCCTACATGAACAACTTGCTCTCTTTAAAGAGCCCTCGTTGTTTGTATCTTCCCAACAGCATCGACTGCCAACATGATAAATTATCAGATTTCGTTCTTTGTGTATTCCCAACAGCATCGACTACAAACACGGTAAATCA